>DWNH01001915.1:0-10569 GCA_018249895.1 Tiana niger | reverse complement strand
ATTTACAAAAAAAAAATATTTATGTATGTTTATTAGTTGGTTACCACAGCACAGGCTCTGCCTAATTTGGGATCAGATGGCCGTGTGTGAGTTGTTCCAAGATATTTATTTATTACCTTAACATTATAGTTTAAAATGTTTATTCTATTTATTATGAAGATAATATTTTGTACTTACGCGGTTTAGGCAAGCATATTGGTAACACTGTGTCCTTGAATTCAACCGGCCTATCCAAAAAGGCTATTGCGATGTCGTTCGTGTCTCTCACCGTTGATGATGTAAAAGCTTCGTGTATTATAGTACTCGATATATTCCTTTTGTCCACTCCCTTCATATCGTTCAAATTGTCGAGACCAATAAGTACCTCCAAATTCTTGATTTTGTCCCTAATTATACAAATAGGTAGATTTAATTGGTTAGGCAGTAAGTAGCAAATGAACGTCCTTTTTAAGAGATTGATTAATTCCATGTTAAAACATGAATTTAAGTTATGTTCCCTGTTTGATAGCTGGTAGGTGAAGCGAATAAAAAAAATGGACTCGATGGGAAGTACCACCACTTCCCCGGTCGGCAAACCTTTTATATCTACCGTCTACATTTACATACCATTTGAAGCAATGTCCTGCACTAAGCACGTGTCTATCGGTGACAAGGGCGCCGCCACAGTGCATGTGGTCGTTCTTGCGTATCGCAACAGTCCAAGGGAACGAGTGGGGCTCTGCCCTCCGACCTCCGACTATCCTCATCGATGCAATTGAGTCGGACGGCTTGCCACATTCTGTCATTTACAATAGATATAATTGAGCAACGTTTACATTAATTAAACTTATTACCCTAAATTGGTAAATAACCGAAACTACAATTGATTTTATAATCGATTTGATTCTGCTAACAGAAATTTGTAGAAACAATATTCAAAGATAATAAGTGTTCTAATTAGTTTACTGAAAACCTATAAAAAAAAATTAAACTTGAAAAATTCGTAACTACAAGGAATAAAGACAACAGATAAAAAAACGTACTATTGAAAATAAAAAGACCGAGATGAATAAAAAGAGAAAGATCTATAGTTAAATGGTATATTTGAGTAAACAAAAAAAAAACAGATAAGATATAGAAACTAAATTAAAAAAAATAGAAACAATAATACTAAAATTGCATCACAAAAAAGACATAAAAATAAAAGTTTAATTTCGTTTACGAGTTACTTATCGAACTTGTATCGAACGCACTCCTACGAAGTGTAAACCGATAAGATTGGAATGCATTTTCGGTAGCATGATTTCGTTTTAATAATTATAATTCAGTCAAATAAATTAATGGAATAATAATTATTAATGGTGAAATCACAGCTGAATCCTTGTTTAAAATATTTTTCAAAAAGACACTTACGGCAATCATACCCCCAGGTAGGCAGCATCTACAAAAAAAATTGATATTCACCGATCTATTTTATTGCACATGACACTTATACATGCTTATTATCAAACAATTAGAAGTTTTTATTTACCTGTATGACACCAATAACAATAGAAAGAACTGCATGCATGTTCCAGCTTCACTTCACCACTATAAGCACAACACTTCGCTATTTTCCGCGACCGATATCTGATGGTTTATTTACGCTTTGCACAGGTTTGTATCGCAAGAATTATCCATGCTGCAATGTCCTTGGTAATAGCACGTAGGAGAATAAAATTTACACGTATTACGAGCAGGCCTTATCTTTGACCTCTTAGAAAGAGTTCAACCATCGGTTTAATATAAAAAAGGCACCAATAAGTTAAAAATTTTTTTTTTACTTTAAACCAAGATATTCAGAAATTTAAAAGAGTGACACCCATCATTGCGGCAAAGTAATTTATTTTATTTCGGAAGAAGTGTGTAGCTGTCGGAGTTTACTAAACTGTAAGTGACTCTTAGTCCTCAGAAGTAGCAACGCATCTATTTGCAATCTCAGATAAGACTAAAGAACATTAAGTGGCAAGTGGATATCCATAGGTTGCAGTGACCACTTAACACCAGGTGGCCTGTATGCTTGTTTGGTACTTTTACTCAAATTAAAAAAAAACAATTTTTACATGAAATTTAGTCTTTATTTACTTATACTTTAACGGTATTTTAATAAATATTTATTTTTATAAATAAAACATTTTTGTTTAAATTACAAAACAAATACCTACATGACGACCATGTAACCTCAATGGCTGTACAATACAATTAGGTACCCTAGATTGTAGTGCCGAACAGGACGCGTTTCATCACGTACGAATTCACTTATGAGGTAACTAAGATATGAGTGAGTATAAGTAATAAGGGGCCATCCATAAATTACGTCACACGTTAAGAAGGGGCGGTCAGAAACCTTGTGACGTCACATAGGAAAATCATTTTATTAACATAATTAATCGTTTAATTAGTGTTTTGCTTTGTCAATTATCTAAAACATTTGACGCTATGTTGAATTATAAAATATTATATAATTATAATTTAAAATTGCTGTTTTAATTTATTTATTTCTAATAATAAATTTGAAAAATATGTGACGTCACACCAGGGGAGAGGGTTTCCACCAATGTGACAAGTACGAGGGGGGAATCAAATTCCTAAAATTGGTGTGACGTAATTTATGGATGGCTCCTAAAAATATAGTAATACAGAAGCATACCCTTAACAGGGTTATGAGTCAACTCGTTTTTCTATAAAAATAATACCTACGTTTCCAGATAATTAATATCTATATTAACATTTTTGTTAATATTCAAAATAAAATTACTCATACACAATATGTTCCACTTTTGGTTTCATCATTGATCCACTGAATATATTTCGACACAACTGTGTAGACACCTGCGGTCACAAAAACAAAAGTAAAGAATAAAGTAGACGGAATACATTGTTATGTTATACATTCAAACAAAATATTTTCTAAAAGTTGGCTAAAAATAACCACATTCTATATACATATGTATATAGAAAACATAGCTTATATTCGTACTTACCTGGATAATCTGGCATTGCGCAGTCGATACCCCAGGAGACGATGCCTAAAACATAAAATAGATAAATAATTGTAGATATTTATTTGTGATGTGAAACATCTACTGACGCGCCTTGGTTCCTACAATTTTGTTTATAATCATATATATTGTGTTATTATTATTATAATTATAATAAATTTTAAAATATATTGGTTTTATTAATATAACTATTCTTTTTTATTAGTTTCCTGCATATTTCAAATTAAAAACGGCCGGGCGCCCCGTGACGTAAGCCTAAACCTTACTTGAGCATATTGCTCCGCGTTTAATTAGTTTTGAAGGGATAAATACAATAAATGCTTACCAACTTGATACCACTTCCTGTTACGAGTTTTTGCATGTGTAGCGAAAAGAGGTCCACCACTATCTCCCTGAGAAGTTTTAAAATTGTTATAATATAGAAAAGACTAAATGGAAATATTAAAGATTTGCTTAAAATTCTAGTTTGTTGTTTACGAACTTTGTATAGGTACGGCCTATACCATGACGATAACGACGATGCGTGACTCACGCATCTCTTATGTAGGTAGGTATGTAGATGGTTAATGAACATATTATCTAGGTACTACATATCTTTAATTTCTAGCGTAAATCATTTCTTGCGTTTAGGGTCCGAAAAACGATGTTTTCGGCTCACTTAGGCATGACCTCAGTAAATGAAAGATAAAACTTCGACTTGGATGCATAAGTAACCCATAAAAGATTATACCTACTAATGACCACTAAATATGCGCAGTTTGAATTATAGGAAATACCATTGCTTACATAATATTTCTTATTGTTTAATTTCCATTAGATTGTAACTACACTTATCCGTAGGGTTTGTTAACTATATTAATTTTAATGTAATTTGTACAGTGATGATATTGTGACATAAGTTGTTCATTTTGCTAAAAATATCTATCCTAAGATTTTACCTGACATGCGTCCTTCCCTAAACTATAAGCGCACATCATGGTATCAGAAACGAGATTAGTCTTATATATCGAGGATTTGCTGCAAACAGGCATCTCTACTATCTTCACTTTGGTTTCCAACAAGTATCGGGAGGAGGTCATGGCGCCTTGCCGCGTCTTGCCCCAACCAGCTACCGTGAGAGGTATTTGCTTGAAATCCATATCTGTTCATGAAAAGCAATCACAAATAAAGTTGTGCCTATAGTATCAGGCGCTAATTAAATTTACAATGATCAAGTAACATTTTATTTATTAAGGGCAAATAAATAAATATGGGCCGACAGAAATAAGGAACGATCAATTGACATCCACTAAGTTTAATATATTTTTTTAATTTAATTAATTAATTTGTCAAAAGATGTAACTCGATGTAATGAGAACTAAGTAAAATTTGAGTCATTACATGTCATCGCCAGTAAATTTGAGTCAATAGAATAATATCTTTTAAAATTAAGATCCAAAAAATAATATAGACCGCATCTACTAATAGATTAGTTACGAGTACCTACATTAGGGCAAACAAATCGATTTTTTTACCTTTTGTTAAATTACTCTTTGTTTAGTCAAATTAAATAAAGTTTTTTGTGCATGCTTTTTACACTAAGGGGTCGGAGAAGATAACAATGATACACCAATTTTATTAGTTGTTATTAATTCACTATAAAAACACCTTCGAGAGAAAATGTGGATGACTACTAAATATTATTTATAGAAACTACTTAACACTTAATTTAATACTGTGTTTACGTGTAATTCAGTGGCCTGCCCATTATAATTTGACAGCTTTTGATAATATTGTATAATCGACATTTGTGTACTGACGCCTTATTGACTTTGGTTACCAAAGTATTTCATTTCCTAAATATAATTACCATCAGTAGGCAAGCAGATAGGGCGAACGTTATCCGAAAACTTCAGCTTCTTATCCAGAGTTAATATGGCTATGTCGTTGATATCTCTCACAGCATTCGAGGTAAATTTAGGATGCTTGACACCGTTTGACAAATGTAAGATTGAGAAAGAATTGCTCAAACGATCATGCATGCCAACATTTACCGTTAAGTCACTATAATGAACCCTGTGAAATACATATTAGTTATATCAGATAGGTAAAAAGAAAGATAACGATTTCGGCTATATATAATTATAAAATTTTGAAAGATTATAAAAACCTAAAAACAAACCATTATAAATCAATTGTACCATACCATTTTTAGGAATAATCCTGGTTAGTTATGTGGAATATAAAGAAAGTCTTTACTAAGAAATAATTCGAGTCTGCGTTGCTATGTATTTCTCTGTGTGCCCATTTTATAGCGCCACGCGCTATCGCAAACGTAAATGAAAAAACTATATGCCTAACTAATTATCCGTAAAATATTTATTTTTATACATAAGAAACTCATGAATTCTTAAAGTATAGTTTATGTCAAAGATTTAAACTGCATTTTTATCAATTAAGTTTAAAAAAAAGTTAAAATGAATTCTTTGTTGTCCGAGTAAGATTTCTAAAGTTAGAAATGTATTTCATTCATTCATTCATTCATTCATATGCAAAACCTTAACCAGTGCCGCAGTATTACCTGAGACAACGTCTTATTTAACACATTTAGGTGCGGTTCTACTTCCGAGGACTAAGAACGGTATGATGTACTTCTCAGGAGATACTTTAAATATTAATTAACATTGCCTAATATTGCCTGAGAACCACGTGGACCCTTCATAGAAAAAATCTTCAAGAATTAACCTTCGGGAGAAACAGGTGTAGGCATCGAATATTTTTTATATTATTAAAGTGTGCGGATCACTTGATGTTAAGTTTTCACTGCAGCCCATATAAGTACGACATCGCATAGACATATTTGAAATCAAATATTACTGAAACCCTGTCTGATATCATAGATAGCGCTGCGTTCCGACTCCTGCCTAAGGACTAAGATCTTTCTATCCAAAACGCAATAGCATAAGATAGAAATAGATCTAGCAGTGATGCCTTCGCGATAGCTCTAAATCTACCGTTGCGTATAATATAATCCACAGGTTCTTTGAAACAAAAATCCAGATTTGATCCTTGAACAAACCCAAAAGTGATGCAATGCCCAGCAGTAAGTATGTGCATGTCCGTGATAATCGCGCCACCACAATGGAGCTTAGGTCCTAGCATCAGCGACACCAGCCACGGGTACAGGTGAGGCTCCACCGTCGACCCACCGACTATACGGCGATGACTCCCCGCTATACCGCATTCTAAATAGTTTACATTCGAATAAGAAATTGTCATTTATTACTCTTTACTGTATTTTCTGCTGTCCACATCAGCGAATACATCGACTGACGGTATAAACAGATGTGACAACGGTACGTCGTCAGCCAAAAGTCTAGTTTATGATACAGAAAAAGCAGATAAGTTGTAGGATAGCATACAAACATATATGTAAATGCAAGTTATTGGATGAACACCATCGATGGATAACTTTAATTAATTTAATTTTATGACTTTAAAATATTGTTGATTGTAAACCAAACTATGAAAAGGAAAAAGATAAAAAGCAACTTTATCATTAATAGAGCAATATATGTAGGTACATTTATACGCGATCTCTAGTAGAGACGAGTAGTTGTCTAGTGAAAACCTTAGTGCAGAACGCGTAAAACGGAAACAATAAGAATATGACTGTAATCAATGCTGTTTTGTCTGGAGAAGTCATATCCAAAGTATAGGTACCTAGCCAAGCCTATATCAAATATATAGGTACATAGCATGTAGCATGTAACTTTATTCTTTCATTCAAATAACGAATAAACTTCTTACCACATGATTTATTAACTTTGTTTCCGTTAACCTGCAATCATTACATAAACATTTTTCAAACAATCAATGCCTGTTACTATAATTCATTAGAATGAACAAATGCATTAACTTACAAATTGTATTGCTATACACATTAAAAAACATATTTTATTCATTTTCTACATATGATTACGCTTAAAAGCTTATTCATGTTGGTCAACATTGCATTTCCCTGATAATGGAATGAATAGAAGGAAAATTTAATTAACATTCATTGAATATCGGAATTCACTCGAGCATACACTTCTTGATTATCCAATTTCATATCACATTAAACGGAACGTGTATTTGCTATGACGTCATTGAAATAGGTTCTTCAATAAGACATGTAACATAGGAGAATTACGTTTTTGTTTACTACTAAATGATGGTTTTCTATCCATCCATCCATTCATCAGCCTTTAGCTGTCCACTGCTGGACATAGGCCTCCCCTAGTTGGCGCCACTCGTATATTTTAGTGAATTCCGGCAATGACATCCTCCTTCCGATACACAATAAATTACTTGACGGGAGAATTGGGTGTGGAGGTGCTACTTCCCAGGGCGGCGGCCTACCACCTTTAAAAATCCTGTCAAGCTAAATAATAAAAAAGTCGTCGTAAGTCGTATACTCGAGTTGGCTAAACAAAACAATTAAATATACACTAATTAACATGTAAGTCAATTAGTTCAAGTCTGTATTATTACATCACATATTAATACAAAATGAAAACAATGATCCCATTTGTTTAAATACGAAGAGTAGTATAAAAGAAATATCAGATGCCTCATTGAACAGACGACTGCAGGTATCAAACAATGGCGATTGAAAATTTGAGTAATTTCGACAATCATAAAAACGAAAGTGTTCACGAAAGTAGTGATACAACTGAAATTTCAAAACAACCTTTTTGGGCTGATAAAGAGAATCTGACTATAACAAGAAGACAAATCGGAACCGATTATAATTATAAACACCAGATAGTATGGAAGAATGCCATTGGATTTCTGTTTCTACATACCATGGCTTTATGGGGATTGTATATACTTGTTACTGCCGGCATCAAGTGGCAAACCTACCTTTGGAGTAAGTATAGTTGATTACTAAATTGATACAGCCCTAATGTGCGCATGAGGTCACCATCATAGTTCTCAAGCGTGGCAATGTACGTACAGAGTTATGTAAACTCTCGGTACTATCGGATAGATAAGAAGACTGTAAATAAATAAGACTACTGAAAATATAAATATGTTTAACATTTTACAAATATTCACTGTTTTTATAGGAACGCAAACGGTTATATAGGCCACCTGGTGTAAACATCCATTTTCAATTTAAGTAGAACCGCAGTACTACTTCCTGAGGTGGTATGTGCAATTATGTAGATGCTTTCCTTCCCCTGAGGTCAAAGGCGGTCGCCTTAAATTTAATGTATCCCCAGGCAAACACCACTCTCTTCCAGAACAAAATAAATTGCTTCACAGTAGAAGAGGGTGCAGTAGTGGTACTTCTACGGTCGGCAGAGATTACCATCTGTAACCTATTATTTTATTGTTTTAGCCGTCTTTCTTCTATTTACAAGCACAGAGGGTGTGACTATCGGAGCTCATAGACTGTTTGCGCATAAATCTTTCAAAGCGACTCCGTTACTAAAGGCCATTCTCATCTTATTTCAAACACTTGCTGGCCAGGTATGTTAATGTTTTTCAGTTATAATTATAATACAAAACTTTGATATATTGCTTAATTAATTATTGGATAAAAATGACTTATTAACCACAACAAATAATTATAATACGATTATATAATGTATGTAGTTAGGTAATAATTTTATGTAACTTAACAATTTAATGAAGTTGCTTTCAAGACAGCTTTGTCGTGTCCTTCAATTCTACCAGCACCAGTACTCAAAAATGAATTATTTATATAAGAGATGAAATATTTATAAAGTAAATAGCGACAATTGAAACAAGCGAAATAATTTGAGAGGCAATCTTAAATAATTCTAACTCTTTAAAATTAAGAAATATTTTCGAACTGAAGATATAGGCTTATTTGTGCTATATTATTTCAGAATTGTATTTATATATGGTGTCGAGATCACCGTCTCCACCATCGCTACTCTGACACGGATGCAGATCCTCACAACGCAAAGAGAGGGTTCTTCTTTAGTCATATTGGCTGGCTGATGATGAAGAAACATCCATGCCTTAAGGAACTAGGCAAGAGAATTGACATGAGCGATCTTGAAGCCGACTGGATGGTTATGCTTCAGAAGAAGTAAATATAACATTTAATTTGATCTTTATATCGCTATAATAATACATAAAGCCAAAATTTGAGCCTATTTTTACGAATACCTATTGCGCACACGGAGGACTGTGATATTTGGCATAGTTAAAATTTATATACAGGTAGATGCTTCTTCGTAGTTCTTAGTTCTCAGAAGTACTAACGCATCTATTTGCGATCTCAGGTAGGACTAAGTTGCAAGTGGATGGCCATAGATTGCAGTGACCACTTAGCACCAGGTGGCCTGCATGTTCGTTTGCTCTCGATTATTCAATAAAAAAAACACAAGTTCTATAAGAAGCTACCAACGAAATAAAAACAAATGATGTCAGAACACTTCACGCTTTTTGTATAGATACCTAATATTTTTTTCGTTGTCACTTTGCTTTTATTTTTAAACTCCGAAAAATATTCCATTTGATCGAGTTTCTTGATTTTGATCGGCTATAACAGCCATTATTTTTTCAAAAAGTTCTGCTCAATTTTCTCAAAACGCAGTATTTACTTTATTAGCATTAGTTTTATAATGCTAGGCATATTCAGAAATTAAAATTTGAACGGAAAACTAAATCCTTTGGCCAAAAATTAACTGTCTTTAAATCAATTCTAAGAATAAAATCTATTCTTATTAATATTAAATAGCTTAACTGTCGACGTTTGAGAAATGAAAGAAATATAACAATAATTAAACCAAAATAACTACAATAAAAGCTTAAAACAAATTGCAAATGCTACACAAAACCTAAACACACGTAAAATTGATGTGCAACATTGCTATTGTAACAAAATGGCGGCATTTATCGTGGTATTCAAACCCTTTCCGGACAATGTTCTGAGTTGGTCTAGATGTCGTGGCGGTCCGATCGAGCGTGCGAATTTTCATCGGAATATTCGTTAAAACTAAACGTAGGTTGGGATTAGGGTTAATTGTATAAGAAAGTAATAATTAATGTAATTTCCCCATTTCAGGTACTACTACATTCTCTATCTTTTAATAGCATTATATATTCCCGTCATGGTTCCATGTTACTATTGGGGCGAAACGTTTCAAGAGTCGCTTCTTGTGTGTTACTTCTTCCGCTACCTTAGCCTAATAAACGGGACTTGGCTTGTAAATAGCGCGGCCCATATTTATGGGACTAGGCCATATGACAAGTAAGTGTAAACCTTATTGTTTGTCATTTAAACAAAATAAATGTTAAACACCAATATATTAACTATATATGTATTAGTATTTAACATTTATTTTCTAGGCTTAGGCTAGGCGTAGGCTCTGTGTACCTAATACTATCACCACTCCATTATCACTCATCTTAGACGTCAGAAACGGATCTATGTATGAACTCAGGTAGTTCTGAGGTACTGCCTGAGATTGAATATGAAAGTCTATAGTTTGCAAAGACCAGTTAAAACCAGGAGGCTGACTGTCATATCGTAGAGATTATGTTG
>DWNH01001914.1:0-10569 GCA_018249895.1 Tiana niger | reverse complement strand
TTTCAAACCCCAAATACGTTTCCGATATTCAATATACGGTTCAAACGGGATCGCCTGAAATTTCTATCGATATGCATTGTACATATACCTTTTAAATATCAATATGCAAACAGCTCTCAACGTAGAAGCGTCGCAGAGTCAATTTACTTCGGCCTATTTATATTATCCTTTCCAATTTAGGGCGTCAATGGCTTCAAAACATCCATTGGACGCACCGAACAAAATGAACACGTTGTTAAGCTTAAATCCGCTTGGGATTTCGAGAAAAAAATGTCTTGCGCCTTCAAGCCCAAAATATATAAGAAACACGTTTATTAAATAGCGTTGCTGACTTATCCAATGTAATCTCTAAGGCCCTTTACGTGTATTCAAAGCATTTTTCCATAATAACGTCGTTAAACGTGGCAGAAAACAAATCACTTGTCTCGGGATAGGAGAATCAGATGGGTATTATTTTACTTATATGTACATATATCTATCAAGCACACTCGAAACTTGTTAATGAAATTGTTTGTCATTTATTTTGTTTTCAAATATCCACACCGGTTAAAACATAACTACTTGCCCTAAAGCTTTCATTTTGTCCATTTGTGTGATTTCTAGCGAACTTGAAACTTATCACTGCTCAAATGCACGAAATTAGTAGCATAATACATAATACCGAAATTCAATACAAAATATGTATCCAATAAAATCGAAAAATATTTATTTCTTGGACAAAGGAAGGGCTATCTCTTTAAACATTGTTGACGTCATTACGCATTAGTGTATGTCCTTTATATGGGTACTTATGTATAGGTCATTAAAGGCGTGTTGATTGTAATTTGAAGTACATTTGAAGTACGTATAGTACAATTTCACTTTTTAGGATGCATTTTAACTTTTATTAGTTGTGTTATCATAACAATAGAAAATAATTTCGCTATATTGATACATTAATGTTACAAACGCATTATCAGTATCTTGCAAAATAATTAAATATTTTAATGAAGCATTAATTCAACACAACTGTACTATATTATAATAGCTTTTGTCTTTGCCTAGACAATTTTGAAAGGTAAGTTTACTGATTCTATAATCTGGTACGATACTGCTATGAGTTTTGTTTTAATTTAGTTCCGTTTTAAATAAGGACAAAATTTATAACTTTCGCAAATACTTGAACTAGGCAAAGTTGCAGAGAACTTTATTTGACCAATAAATATGTATAATTACTTTTTTTTAACATAAAAACTTTATTTGTAATATTTTATTAATCAAGCCATTAATTAAAAGTGTTTATAAAAATAACTGAACTATTGTAACAGACATGTTTTATTGTACTTATATAGGTCATTTGTTTAGACCTAGATCAGAAGTCCTACAAACCACATTACTACCATCATCATTTACTTTTTCGGTACTATTACGTTGAAACCTAAGGCAGAATTTGGTCCTAGTAGGCTGACTTTGACAAATATTATATAATGTTCGTTAAACGCTTAATATATTATTATTTCGGAATTATACAGAAGAAATGCCATCATTAGATAAGATTTTTGTTCTATACAAGAGTCAGAAACAAAAATGGCCTTGAGAAAATGAAGGGAAAGTTGGCTATTGGCTTAATGTTTCATACTATTAGAAATATATTATACATATTTTTTTATTTTCCATAACTGTAATCACAATAGCGACAGTAACTTCACGCAACAGACCTCTGTAAAGCTGTTGACGATCAATTTCTTTCACTCTTAAAATATATTCTGCCTTAAGAATTTCAATCAAGTCAAAACAATGGACTGAGCAAATTTCCCATAATAAAA
Organism: Tiana niger; assembly: GCA_018249895.1. Taxonomy (NCBI): domain Eukaryota; kingdom Metazoa; phylum Arthropoda; class Insecta; order Lepidoptera; family Hesperiidae; genus Tiana; species Tiana niger. The sequence goes on along the minus strand of DWNH01001914.1, from coordinate 8,764 downwards.
ATGTATTTGTGTTATTGCACAGAATTCTTGTGCTCCGCGCCCGGACTTTAGCAGGTCTCTTAACGTATTCTGAGCGGCGCGAACTGACCTTCCAATATCAGTCAAGCTAAACCGTCTGTGTGGAAAAAGAAGTCGATTACCCTTGTTTACGCACAAAATAAAGTTTTCTTCTCATTGGCTCCGAGATAAAGCAGGGTAGAGATTAAATTCGGGTCGTGTTTGCAGTGAGACCCGCGCGCCCCACGTAAACGATCCTAAGTAAGGACACAAAAATATCATTTGGCATAGCGTAATGGGCTCTGAAGAAAGGTTGCTTTACGACTTCTTATTTGGCATCTTGTAATGAGTTTTGCAACGAGAGGGTCGTTCAAAACATCTCTGCTTTGATCTTAACACGCGATTCGAAACGTTCATGTCATTAATGTTGTAGAAAAATGATTTCTTCTACAGTTTTCTTTTCCTTACGTATGGATTTTTAGGTTCACTTTACCTCGTTGTAGTTGGAAAAGGATGTAAGGTTTCGTGTAAAATGTATTATAGTTACGAGTACTTCGGGTTTAAATAAGTTTCTACACATTTTAAAAACTGTAAAATTCTGTATAAGGACTAGATCATTCAAAGTATTACATGTATTTACAAATACATTAACGAAAATAATAATTATTAAATTCGTTTGCTTTTCATATGAAAAAAAATGTACTTCGTGTACGGAAACATTATTGTTTTTAAATTACAGGATTTATATGTATGATCTATATTTAATGGAAGTTGTAAGTAACTGGTTTAATAGAACTGATTAGGAAAGCGGTCAGGTCTGATTCAATTTGTAGCCTAAGACGTCTTAGATAAGCAAAAGTTGATATCCATAATTATAGATCTAACATCGTTAAGTACGTGAGGGGGAGACAGAGGCCGACACATGATTAATTACATTATCTGCAGGTAGAAAGCTATGACATACATATGTAGGTATGTTTTTTCTGAATGTGAGTTTTCAAGTATTTTTTCATGAATAAGAAGAAAGTGTTCTTTCTTTTTTATTATAAGGTTACTGATTTCAGTAGGAACTTTTGCAATAAATTATCATGAAATCCGTAATTGGTAAATGAAAATGTTGCCGAGCTCAGAATCAGAAATATAATCAATTTAATGGATAATTTGTATTATAAGTATTTGATGCAAAAAATAATTACTTCAACTTGCAAATAAAAACTATTAGGACAATCTGTTTATTAATAACGAATGAATTTCATTACTTAGAAATAAGTACTTTAAAAAGTCGAGGTGCAATTTCAAAAAGCCTACAATGTAAAAAATTACAGTAGAAGTGTCCACTTTTCGCTAAATAAAGACTACAAAAGGCTCTAATCTTCAAGCAACTCAAATAACAAACCTCTTTACCTTGAGTTGCTTTTAGAGAAGACATCATCCAAGGCAACTCGTGAGAATACAGTTTCTGAAAAACCGCTCTTTAAAACTAAAATAGCTCTTTAAAACATTTTTATCTCGATGCAACAATGCACTTAGAAGCAGATTTAAGAAGTACTAGAGGTGCTAAGCTGGATAAAAAATCTAAGAAAGTTGAGCGAATTTCATTTCGTGTAAAGAGTATTACTTTATTAAGTTACAACTTCATTCGCGTTCGCTTATGCTACCACCCACGTCAACACGGTGATTAAAAAAAAACTTAAAACACACTTAATTAAAAAAGCTTTTATTCTGTCGTAGAAATTCTTGATGCCAAAATTTAAATTTTTAACAATACAGAGAATATTTTTAACGCAGGCTTTTTTTCTCTCAATCTACACTTGAGAGCAAAAAAATCGCACACTACTTGGCTTAAATACTTCCTTTTTTTTTGTTCTTTTAATAATTCTGCTTTTGACCTGTTTTTGTCTTTTAAAACTTTTAAAATTTGTTGGTTTTTTGATAGCGAAATAATTTGTGTTGTACGATCATAGACAATAATATAAAATTTTAACACAAAAAAACCGATTTCAACGACAAGTAACAGAATAAAAGCATCATCAATATAATCGAAGTCAATTAAATACGCATTAATAAGTATAAGTTAAAAGCTACTTGTTAGATCTCGATCAAACTTTAACGGACCAAGTCAGAAACACCAGCTTTCAAATAAAAAATATTATCTAAAGTATACTAACAAAACTGACAAAAACTAAGGCCTAACATAATCGTTATTGGTATATAAATGCGATTCAAACATTTTTAAATGCTCCAGACAGTTTGAATAACCGCTTGTCGCTGATTTATAATGTATAATTATGTTATTGCATAGGTACTCAAAGAACTAAAATCCGTTTACTCCAAGGCTTATATAAAATTTTGGGTTTTTAATTATTTTTAGAATGAAGTTCCTTTACGCGGCTTACAGTAAAGTGAACTGGGAGAAATCGTCACGTAAGCATGATTTACAATTCACGTTTTTATATCTTTAATAAATGACTATTTTTCCTAAAGTATGAAATTTAATTTATTGATTTGAATTCTTACTATACATTTTATTTTGAAAAATGATAAAAAATTAAATAAACTATACAAATTAGAGATAGAGAGAGAGAGAGAGAGAAAGAGAGAGAGCGAGAGAGAAGAATAAAAGAGGGCTGCCCATTTTTACGTGACAAAAATACACTAATATAATCAATATAAATCTACATATTAAATTCAGTTTAGAGTTGAAAAGAACTTCGTTCCTGGCGTCAACCGGTCAACTGGTCAACCGTCTGCACAATATTTTTTTAATTTATTAACTGTATAGTTTGAGACGGTGTCTACATTGATGGAGCTTAGAAGTACGAATCTGTATCGGGAGCTAGCGTCATCTATATCTTCATCAATTAAACATATTTAATCTACTGGTCACAAGATGGCGATAAACGTTGTAAACTTATATAGTTAATATATCTTGTCAAAAGATGGCAGCACAATAAAGTCCTAACTTCAGATTGGTTGATTGAATAAATTACTTTTGCTTTAAAAAAACGTTTTGACACATGCACGTAGCTAACTTCAAATCATTACACACAAATTTGAAAGATGGCTACCGTAAAGTTTGCTGTTGTTGATGTAAACGATTATTTATCGAAAAAGCAAGCTGCTGATCCTGCTTTAGCGGCGGATTGGGCTCAATTGGAAGAGCTTTATAACAAAAAGTAAGTATTATTCAAAATTTTACATCACGCTGTTTACCAGTTTAAAACAATGACGTGTTTTGGTTATGTTTCAGGCTATGGCACCAACTTACTCTGAAATTACTTGAATTCGTGAAGCATCCTTCTTTACAGAAGGGCGATAACTTGATCCAGCTATATAGCAACTTCCTCAGCATATTTGAGAACAAGTAAGTCATATGTTAACACTACATACTTCCCAATATCTTTCTGTTAACGATTTGCCAAAGAATGTATGATTGTACGTACCGACATCGCAGTTACGATAAATATCGATAATTGGTAATACAACAATACTGCCCCGCTACGACTACTATTGTAACACTACAATATACCAGCTACATATGCATCGGTATTCGTACTGCTGCCTATGTGTTAGGTTAAGTGTGGACTCATCAAAACAAGCAACATGACTAGGCAGAAACTAGTTTCAACCACTACACCATAAGCAAAGTAATCACTAACAGGTTTGAAACTAGTCTGGCAAACCCCAAAAATACAAGTGAGTGAGCCAGTATTTCAGTCATCATGAGCTAAGTAATCATTTATGACAGGAGGGAAGCTTACATGCTTGTGAGTTCTTGGCCCATGTATTAGTCCATTATTACCATTTTGACCTCTTCTACTGAACATAACCTATGTTCCTCTATAACTTTTAATACAAAAATGCTGTAAAAAATTACATACAATACTTCACGATCAACTATTTTGTTATTCTTAATTTTTTTATATTTCATTGCTTGCCTTTTCTTCATGCAAGCCACCTAGTGTTAGGAGTGGTGTGGTCGCTGTGGACTAAGATGGTTGTCTTGTGTTAGTAAACTCCAACAACCACATACTGAATTACAATCAATTTCTTTACAATAGTATTTTGTATGGTGGTGGTACTTTCCTAGGCAGCGGTCGACCTATCAAATAGTTTGGTAAATTAAATATTATAGCCTTCAAATCTATCAAAATATTGACAAACCTTCTGGTGTTGCTAACACTATCTCCATAGATCACAATAAGCACTTTTCTTACATGTTACCAGCTGACCTGACCAACACTATTTTGCCATATATTACTATTAAATTACTAAAATGATTATTAAAAAATAGGGGTTGGGTTTTAATGCCACATTATAAAACTTTTTTTTTTAAATGTGTCCAAAAAATAAATGTTAGGGGTGGACAACCCTTATCACTTAGGGCATACCCCTAAAAAGATAAAATAGATAGTAGCTGATTCTCAGACCTACTGAATATGCATATATTTCATAAAAATCGGTCAAGCCATTTCAGAGGAATATGGTAGATGAAACAGAATATTACCCTAAAAATTATTTTTATATCAATTTTCAGAATCAACCCTCTATCGCTGGTGGAGATAGTGGCATACATTGTGGAGCAGAACACCAATAAAAGAGATGCAATCACATTCCTTGAAAAAGTTGAGACCAAGATCAAAATGAATGATGAGGCACTTGCTCTTTGTAAGGTATGGTAGTTGAGACATGAGAATTGAGATTGAGGAAGAAACTTCCTCAATGATAGTGAAAACTGCATCAGAAACTGTTGCATACACTGAAGTGTACATACACATGTGGGAAACTACTTTGTCTTATACTATGAGTATGTAGAGATTTCTGTTAACATTTGTAGGTCCTCCAAGGTCAGATTTATTTGGAGCAGCTCAATGACCTGGACGCTACTGAGAAGATAATAGAACAATTAGAAGGTTCCCTCGAAGATGCAGATGGAGTCACTCCTGTACACGGCAGGTTTTACAAACTGGCTTCCGAGTACTACAGGTATTGGATACATATTGTAGAATTTTTGACTTAAAATTGGAATAAATAAATAAGTATCTTAGACAACTCACACACGGTCATCTGATCCCAAATTAGGCAGAGCCTGTGCTATGGTAACCAGGCAACTGATAAACATGTATAAATATTTTTTAATACATACTTAAATAGATTTTTTTTACACCCAGGCACAACAAATATTCGTGCCCATCACACAAATATTTGTCTAGGGTGGGAATCGAACCCACGACCTTGCGTTTTAGCAGTCAGGTTCGCTAACCACTAGAGCACGATGCCAGTCATATATCATAGTATTGCTAGTTTAGGACTATTAAAGGCAACTATAATTTTTTGTTAGAAGGAAACAGCGTTTTTTTTATTAATTAAATAAAAGTGATAATCCACTTGCAATTTCAGGCAGTACCAGGTGACCATTTTAAGCTTGATTTTCAATTCAGTCTACTGACTGGCCTCGTGGTCTAGTGGTTAGTGAACTTGACTGCTATACGGGAGGTTGTGGGTTCGATCCCCACCCAGAACTACATGTTAGTATGAGAAGCATGAATATTTGTTTGTTGTCTGGGTGTATTGTTATCTATACAAGTATGTATTTACAAAAAAATATATATTTATGTATGATTATCAATAGTCTGGTTACCATACCACAGGCCTAATTGCCTAATTTGGGATCAGATGACTGTGCGTGAGTTGTCCCAAGATATTTATTTATTTTTATATTTATGTGAGATCTCAGGTAGGACTAAGGTTAATATCTGAAGTGGCATATGGGTGTCCATGGGTTGCAGTGACCACTTAACACCAGGTGGACTGCATGCTCGTTTGCTACTTTTATTCAATAAAAAAAAATGTAAATTATCCCAGATTTAATTGTTTTTTTTTTAATGTTTCCAGGGTTCGAGGTCCAATGGCTAAATACTACCGCGCGGCACTCCGCTACGTGGGTTGCGAGAAGGGCGGCGCCAACCTACCGGTCGATGTGAGACGCGCCACCGCCCTACGGCTGGCGCTCGCTGCGGTCATAGCGCCCACTGTGTACGACCTGGGAGAACTGGTCAGTATGTTTGTTTATGATGACAGGTGGTAGGATCGACGCCCGGAGAAGTACCATCACGCAATTTTTCAAATCAGTCAACTGACTTGCCTCATGGTCTAGTGGTTAGCGAATCTAACTGCTAAACGGTTGTGGGTTCGATTCCCATCCAGGATAAATGTTTGTGTGATGAGCATGAATAATTGTTCTGTGTCTGGGTGTAGATAAATGTCTACTTGTCTTATTAGACCTTATTAGTGTCAGAGTACCGCAATCATCAGGATTAATGATTAAGTAATTTTGTGAACATGAAGCCTGAGTGTGTTTTTAAGTTTCTTAAACTATGTTATTTATTATTCCAGCTAGCTCATCCTATCCTAGAATCTTTAGAGGGTACTCCTGATGCCTGGGCGTGTGAGTTGGTTAAAGCAGTTGCCGCTGGAGATGTAGTCGCCTTTGAGAAGATCAGGTATATGTTCAAAACTTTTTGTATATTACAGAAGTAGCAAAGTACAGGCTATCTGCTGATAAGTGGTCACTGCAGCCCATAGACATCTGCAGACATGTGTTGTTATGCGTGCAAAGCTTGGTGTAAAGAGATTTCTTCCAGAAACAAAATGTCTTCTCAGTAAACTGGGGTGTGACAGTGGTACCTTTTTATCTATCAAGTTTTTTTTTATTGAATAAAAGTAGCAAACGAGCGTGCAGGCCACCTGGTGTTAAGCTGTCACTGCAACCCATGGACATCCACCTGCAACTTCAGGCAGTACCTTGGTCCTACCTGCGTTCGCAAATAGATGCGTTGCTACATACGTTAGAACATACTTTACACATTTATCTCACTTTTCCCTCTCTCCCCTTTTTTCTCCTCTTCCCTCCTCTTTCTCTCTCTCTCGCTCCCTTCATCTCCTTCGCCATTTCTCTCCTCCCTCTCCCCTCCTCTGTTTCTTTCCTTCTCTCTGTGTGTGTGTAGTTGTTCATTTATGTATAATTTAATACAGCCTGCCCGCGCACGAGGAGTTCAATGCTACAATATATGTTTGTTGGTTTCAGAGCGCAGGCGCCCAACCCAGAGTTACATCGGGCTGACAGACAGCTGCGGCAGAAAATTGCTATTCTGTGCTTAATGGAGGTCAGTTTTACTCATAGTTAAAATGTTAGATAAATAGATAGATCTTTATTAGACACGACATTACGAAACGGATTCTGCTCAGCATTATGTTATTTGTAACATATTTTTCATTTTGTCATTTGCCAATAGAGCAAAATACTTACACAGAAAGAGACTAGCATGGAATTTCAGATCCAGATCTACGTGTGTGGTGACCGGTATGTCTGTGTGTCGCCCGGTTTGTCTGTGTTTGCCGACGAAAGAAGTTTCCCTCCAAGTTTCAGGTGTCTACGATCAGCAGTTTAAGCTATGCGTTGATCCGTCAGTCAATCGTTTAGGACAAAGCATTTTATAATGTATAGATGTTTACAAATTTTCCTTATTTTCCACCAGATGGCGTTCAACCGCACTTCGGCCCAGCGCAAACTGTCCTTCAGCGAGATAGCCCGCGAAGCGAGGGTGCCTCATGATGAAGTGGAACTCCTCGTCATGAAGGCACTAGCTGAGAAGCTCATCAGAGGGCATATAGACCAAGTGGGTATTGTTTTTTGGTGGTAGACAAAGAGGTATCAGTGCCATAACTTTTTTAATTTTTTTAAATTACATATTATTATGTGGATTTCAATTACATACGTACATTTCAAAAGTTTCATAAAAAAGAGATGTTAATTAAATCAACGTACTTTACACATTTATCTCACTTTTCCCTCTCTCTTCCCCTTTTTTCTCCTCTTCCCTCCTCATTCTCTCTCTCGCTTCCTTCATCTCCTTCGCCATTTCTCTTCTCCCTCTCCCTTCCTTTCTTTCGTTTTCTGTCTCTCTTGTGTGTGTGCGTGCGTTTGTTCGTTTATGTATAATACAGCGTGCCCGCGAGGTGTTCAATGTTACTGTTGGTGGTTGTCAGGTGAGCGAGGCGGTGTGGGTGTCGTGGGTGCGCGCGCGCGCGGTGTGCCGTGCGGGGGCGGGCGCGCTGGCGCGGCGCCTTGACACGTGGTGCGCGGCGGCGGCCGCCGCAGCTGCCCTGCTGCACGCCAGCGCGCCAGACCTGCTCACCAACTGACCACCAGGTGTGGTGAAGGTTCAGGGGTGGCTGGCCGCCTTTAACCAAAATGTTTACTTCGTTATACTTCAAAGCGTTGCATTTTTTAACATTTGACAGAAGTTAAGTTTTCAAAAGTGGTAGGTGTGCCGCCCTGGCAAGCACTAAAGCCACACTCAATTTAGCTGTGAAGAAACTTATAGTGTTTCAGTAGAAGAGTGTAGTTGACCAAGTACACTCAATACGCGGCGATCGTCTTGATCCTCGGGAGTAGCCTCAGGGACTGACGTCCGATGTGGAATGTAGAAGTGTATGGGTTGCAGAGACCGCTGACCACTGGATAGCCTACATGCTCGTTTGCTACCTTCTATTATATAAAAATGAATGTATGTATGTCATCGATGAACTCAAAAACTACTGGACCAATTATTATGAAAATTGGTATATACATATATGTATTTTTCCACGGAGAAGGTTTGTATAATATGTTCATTGATGCCACTCGTCACCAGGTGGCGCTGCAGAGTAGCAACTTCTGCCCCGTTCAACCGATTGTCATGAAAATCAGTCTTTATCCGAATTT
>DWNH01001913.1:0-10570 GCA_018249895.1 Tiana niger | reverse complement strand
ACAAATATTCATGCTCATCACACAAACATTTGTTCTGGGTGGGGATCGAAACTACAACCTCCCGTTTAGCAGTCAGGTTCAGGTCACTAGATCAAGAGGCTAGTCAATATGTTGTTTCTAATGGTTTATAATATTTATATATTAATGTCTTGCTGTGGTAAAAACTAATTGAAGGACTAAATTATCATTCGTAATTAATACACAGTACTAACAAAACCTTAGCATTTATACCATTTCCACACTAAGCTATGGATACAAAGGTACAACATATTTCTTCATAAAACTACAATTATACATTCGTAACAATATAAAAAGTGGAAGTGCAAAAACAAAATAAAAAGTTAATTAACGCAGGAGATAAATAATGCGGCCGCAAGTATCCTCGCCCCAGCCTGTTTTATTGCGCGCCCGACATTTCTAGAAACTTCCACAGTTTTTAAGAAGTGAAAATTACTGACTGTAAAAAGGAAACTAAAAGAACTTTAAAGTTTAACGGAACACAGAGATGATATTTCGCGCGGTGCATTGTTTTTATAAGGAACAATCAAAATAACTTGAGTAGGTAGATACAGCATTAAATAAATAATTAACACTTCACACTCATAGCCCCCACACTAGGATTCTAGGATCCTGTGTTGTAAGTACCATGGACACACACAAAGACTATTACACTAACACACTGAAAACAGAAATCTAAATTCATCATTTAATATTCTGCCACGCAGGGAATCGAACCCAGGACCCTTCGAATGTGAACCGGCATGGTAATAATAATAATAATAAATATCTTGGGACCACTCACACACGGCCATCTGATCCTAAACTAGGCAGAGCCAGTGCTATGATAACCAGACAACTGATAAACATACATACATATTATATATATTTTTGTTAATACATACTTACATATATGTATATAGATAACAATACACCCAGACACAGAACAAATATTTGTGCTCATCATACCAACATTTGTTCAAGGTGGGGATCGAACCCACGGCCTCCCGTTTAGCAGACAGGTTCGCTAACCACTAGACCAAGAGCCAGTCAATTATGAGAAATGTTTGATCTTTTTGAAAACTAGGCACGTACTTCCTCGAACAACAGTTGAACGATGAAATTGGCTACTTGCAACTTCTTTATATTACTTCTCACAAGCTATTGTTTCAGAATTCTATCATGTACTTACTTTAAAATAATAGTTCTGTTTCTCTTAACAGAAATATTAATAATTTCGAAATATTACACAATTCATATCTGTTATAGTACGGTGCAAGAATTAGTTAGAAATAACTAGTTTTAAGTAAACGTAATAGGAAAATCTGATGTTTCAGTATCCACTGTTGTACAGATGTAAGAAAAAACAACGGTGTTTTTAGAACTAAAAATTCTTTTACGATTACTATTCAACTTTTAAAAGGCCGAATAAAAAAAATTAATTTTCAACTATGTGATTGCTCAATTTCTATTTATAATTTAAGTCTGCAAATCATATTTTAAAAAATTCCCTTCTATTAGGGATGCTGATTCATACAAATATAAACATTTGTTAACTTATCATATTTTATGCAGCCATCCTGCCCGTTTACAAAAACGTATTGCTGCCAATAAAAATAAAATATTTCAGAGCAGAAATCGAGGAATAACGTAGAACATCATGACTACAATACCTGCAAAACATGTTTACGTCCCGTTGTCTGACTCGCCCGTGCCCGGGGCGCGACCGCTGCGATATATCAACAACACCGCCACCCTTCCCTGCCCGACTGCAATATATATCTGTGTCTCCAACAAAGCAAGAACAGGAACATTGGCCGTCATACTGGACTTTAGAAATAGTTTTGTCTTAAACCCGTATTTAGGTTACTATTTTCATGCTCAGCTTCCAAATTCAGATACTTCCGATAACCTTATGATACGTCACTGTCGTTGAATTCACTGGCAACATAAAGGAAAAGTTTTGACTTATAAAGCATTGACAGTTTTTAGGTAATACTTTATTTTTTCAGCAATATTTATAAATCGAAATGGCTATTGGATAGTACGTCTAAATAAAATAAAATGAAAAAATTAAAAGCTTTCATTCATTCCTTCCAATGAATATCATTATTATTTCAACATTTTCGAGATTTCATTACACAAAAGTGATGTGACTCAATTATAAAATAATTCCTGCATACTTTTTAGGCAACAATGTTTAGGTAGACAGAAATAACATAACTTTTTCAATTTGGATCCCACACAAACGCGTGTATTTGCCGAAGCCAAGCTGTTTTGTAAATATTCGCAAATAAATATTTTATATACTAAATGACCGTTACTGCATTCTACCAAGGAAATGAATTGACCGAATGAAAAGAAATTAACCAGTATTACCTAATAATAAATAAAACAAGTTTAGGAATAATTAGCGATCGATATCCTGATTTCATAAATGATTGTATCAAGCAACGTTTCATCAGCATTTCGTGTTCAAGCAAATAAGTGTAATTAAAATTATTCATATCAATCCTTTGTATCTTTAGCACTGAAGGAAAATAGGTGAACTCTACGATCTATTCATGCGATCAAACGGAAATACTTGATACGAAGTTTCCGGTCTAACTTTCACGTCCTCGTGCACAGTCTCGGAATTTATACTCGTAGTTGACTGAAACAATTATCAATGCTTTAAAATCGTACTCGGCAATGTTGCTGATTCTATTTTAATAGTTTACAGTGTTTATGGTTTAACAGTTTATGTTGAAAATAACGCAGAAGCAAATGAGTATGTAGGCCATCTATACAAATATGCAGTTACTACTGCGCCAATCATTACTACTATTGTAGTACATGGCGTGCTGTGACCTCCCTTGTTGACAGTCTATTATTGACGATGATAACTAAGTGCAATGTAAAAGCTATTTGCTTATATTTATTTAGTTTTGGATACCTAATTTTTTTGCCATATATGACAGTATAACTAATAAGTATTTATCAAATAATTTAAAACAAGTTGAAATAAAAAACTTAATCCACATACTTTACACCTGGCATACCGGCGGCGTCGTCGTCTTGCGAGTATATCGTCGAAAACGTCTTTTTTATTCCGGATTGGAATCTTTTAAATTATCTCAAATTCCAAAGCGACGTACCTACTTTCTTGGCAGGAAATGTAAAGTATTTCGTGAAAGAAACAGCCGCGGCTCTCTGTCGCGATGCTGAGATATCGACGGATTTACGCGCGGGCTTTGTGCGGCTGAACGAAGCGGCCCGCTGAGAGACCCACAAATCGTTACGACGATAGATTAAAATATTCTACTTACTCGATTTGCATGCAGAACCATGATCCAGAAAATGTCATTATTGTGTTATTTTGCAACAATAAACATGGTCAACATGCTTTATAATTGGTAAAACTACTACTAGTCGTATTTTTCGTTTACTTGTAGGTAATCTGAAAAGGCTAAGAAAATTAATAAGCAGAAAACGTTTTTTGTTCCAGATTGGAATCTTTCCAATTACCTTAAATTCTAAAACGACGTAGCGACTTTCTTGGCAGGAAATGTAAAGTATTTCGTAAAAGAAACAGCCACGACTCTATGTCGCGATGCTGAAATATCAGCGGATTTACGCGCGAGCTTTGTACGGCTGAACGAAGCGGTCCGCGAGGAGACCCACAGAATGTTACGACGATAGATTAAGCCCCTCTGTATGTTTATAAGACAATAAAATACCATTGATTACTATATGTGTAGTCTACTTACACAAATTGAATGCAGTGTTATGGTGGAGAAGATGTTTTTATGTGAGAAATAATGACAATACTGGCAAACGTGTTTTAATAGGTAGGCTGCCACTTATACCGACTCACCGCCACAGCCAGATTTACCGTGAAGCAATTTATTATGTTTCGGAAAGAGGTTGTAGATGCGGAATTCGTTAAAATGCAAGGGGACCACCTTAGTCCTCAGAAGGAGCAACGCATCTATTTGCGGTTTCAGGTAGGACTCAGGTAGTGTCTGAAGTTGCAAGTGGATGTCCATGAATTTCTGTGACCACTTAACACCAGGCGGCCTGCATGCTCGTTTGTAAGTAACAATAAAAAAAGTAGGCAATAAAAAAAACTATTATGCACGCCACCTGATAGTAAGCGGTCACTGCAAACCACGGACGTTCACATTCAACCTCAAACATAAACGATGTTTACATACAAACATATTTACATACATTGTGGAAAAATAGTGACCTTTACGCTGTTCTGATTAATTTTTAATTTATTATTAATAAATATTCATTGCATTACTAATTGTCGCACCTACTTCATACGTTATAGTAAAAAGACAAAAGTTTCAACGAAAAAGCCATTTTCCATATAATTTCATAATCATTACATTTTATCAACGAAAGAAGCGTGTTAAGAACGTCCTGATGAAAATCCGACGTTAAGAATAACATCCATAAACGCCGTTAACACAGATAAGATAAGACAAAAATGACGTATCAGCGTTTGGTGTTAGGGGAATTCAGTGAAGAGGAATAAACTGATATTTCGTGTTCTATAATACACATTATACGTGAATTTGATTTAAGTAGTATTGCATGTTCCTATTACAAATACGCATGAATAAAAAGACGTACTTACATCGTAAGTAAGTAATCATTGATGTTTGTCGTTACATCCCTTTTGCTGTAACTTGAAATGGAAAAAAAATTCAATAAATGGAGTTGAAGACTTTAATTTTCAATTTATTTATTTCAACGTACTCACAGAATACACAGTTTGAAATATGTTAGTAAACAGCTGCTAGGTATAGTAAAAACTGTGTTGCAACTGTTTACGTCCAAGACGAAAATTTGTATAAAATGAATTATTTAATTATAATTTGTATTTATTGAATCGGTTGTTTGACTTACATTCATTATGTGTATGTAAGTAGGTACCTTACTAGGAAATAAAAACCTCTGATGACACAGAGAAAAGAAAGGGGTACCGATTTACTTTACTTTTATTTCATTTTGGCACACAACAGAACAGTGGTTTCGAACCACAACAGTAACTTTGCCTTGCCTTTTGTTGCCTTGTATTTTGACACTATACCAATATAATTTATGAAAGTGTATTGTCAAAACACAACAAAGTTAAATACACGTTGATGTCTACAAATAACTAGACAACATTTCAACCGCGTAAGTATTTGCATGACAATTGAATCAAAGCAGGAAAAGAGCTTCAGTAATATTACCACGGAAGGGCGAAAAATTTCTATGCCATCATAAAAAATTTACGCGCTTTAATGCAAGCCGCTGTCTTATGCAAATGACGAATTATGTTCGCGTATATATAACGCTGGCAGTCATAAATAGAAATGACAAGGGCCATACAATGGGGTTAAAGGAGCAAAGTTATGTGTTATTTTGCGCGTTACGCGTATTTGTTTACTTCCGCGTGGGTTTCGGTTACGTTTTTCTGGTGTCGGTGTGAAGTATTTTTATTAGACGACGAGTAGATAATATCATAACAGGAGTATAGGCCTGTTTATTTATATGATATTTATAATACACTTAATGTATTTTTGTAAACACAAACAACTGTGATATTGCTGAAGACGGTAAAGATGATGGATGTGAAAAATTCTTGATATTGTCGATAGTTTTGGCGATAATAGTGCTAGTATCGGTGGTGGTAATTATGATTATGGTAATAATGGTAGTCATGATGGTTATTGAAATAGTCATAATGTTTTTGATGGTGACGACAATGGTGAAAGCCAAAATGACAGTAATGCTGGTGATAGTAGTAAGGGTAACGTCGATGATAATTATGGTGGTGATGATGTGCTATTGGGGCTTTTAGTTTTAACTCTGCATACTCAACTATATAAACGAGTAAAACTTTCAGCATCAACGCTTGTGTATTTTAAGTAACAATTTAACGTTCTAAAAATTATGTGTAACATTAAATAAAATTAAGTACCCTTAATGCTTAAATAAAATAATAGACTGAGAAATAAATTACATTATCTTGTTAATCTTTCTTTCTGGATAATGCCGAAAAGAATAACAGAAGGATCCGCGCACTTGGCCCTACAATTTTTTCTCTCGGCATCATTATGGAGCCGAGCCATCTTTATTATATTTAATCCGTCTTTTCAGCGAGTAAGTGTCCTTAGCGTATTTTTCTGTCAAGTGTTTTAGGGTCATTTATAAGACTTTATAACCTTTAAGACCCTGATGAACGTTTCCACGTACTAGGCCGTAAATTTAACGATAAATTATCGTCTAAAATATCTTGAGACAATTCACACTCGGCCATGGTACTATATCTCTAGGTTTGACGATCAATATATTTATTTAAGAGAAATTTTTTTCGTTCAGCAAAACATTCATTTAACATAGCTTTTAAAACGGTTATATTGGCTTTTTGAAAAATCCATGTATGTAAATTTTGTCTCACCTTCGTCTTTCTCTGACAGGATTGCGGTGCAGCCTAAGGCTGGATATATGTAATTGTTTATGGGCTGTAGATCACTTACCACTAGGTGACCTGCAGGCGTGACCTGCACGCTCTCTTTCTTCACTTCTTTCGTAAAAATAAAATTAAAATCTCATTTGAAGTGCTAACAAAATGACAGACTTTTTTGCGGTTACGCTTCTCTGTTCAGAGCAATGAAGACTTTAAATATAATTATGCCCTTATTTATTACATGAAGCCAACTTATCTTGATCCCCTTTAGCAAAAGTCACCAACATGTACATTTACATACACCTCTTTTCAATTACGCCCTAACCTTAAACTACAATCACTCATGTTACTTTTTCCATTTCGCGAAAATGAGCTCATCAAGAGCTCATGTACGCTCATTTCTAATATACTATTCAGTGTGCTGTTACAGCTGATGCGAGATCGTTCCGCGCAGAACGCCACGTGCTCCAACCATTGTCGGAATTACGACTCACAAATAATTAATAGCTGTAGACCCATTGTGGCAACGTCAGAAGAGCAGCCACCATTGTGTTGGGTAGACGTCAAGAACATTTAAACTTAAACAAACAATCCTTGGTGCAAGTTATATCAGTTTGAAATGCATATCTGGATTTCATTTCACGCACTACTTGTTCATCTTGAAGTGTTTTTGTAAGTAGGATTGGTATGAGAAATTCATTGGTAGCTTTTGAGATATACGTAAATGCACATAATTAATGCAGTTGTGAAGATTGACAGTCAAGCATGTTAATAGCAGGAGCAATGATAGCTCATTTTTGACTTAATGTTCTGATAAGTCCTGGTTGGACACCTGTAGCACATCTCTATTTTTTTAATATTATGTGCGTATTATAAATCATTTGTACCTGATTTTCGGAGAAGCAAAACATAATATAGAATCCTGCGTACCGGAATTCTCCATAACGTTCTCGAAAGGTATGTAAAATTTACCAAACGTGGTGTTCTATGACCTAAAAAATCCTTCCCTTATCTAAGAGATACTCCATTAAAGAACCAACAATAAATTGATGACTATGACGATGATAATGATGCTGAGATGATTACTTAAAAACCGCTTTACTCCAGTATACGCAAGATTTATCCATCATGTTTGAAAACGGTTTGACAGTAATTCTGCTCTAGAATTAATAATCATTATATAAATATTTCAAGTCTATTAATTATATAGTTGTTCTAGAAATCGATTAATAATTAGCTAATTGACTTTTCAACTAGATAGGTGATGGTAGCACGAAGCAAAGTGGTTGTATTCCTCATGGGTGGAGGTGAACAGATAGCGTTTCTCAGCCAACCTCTATCTGTAACAAAAAACATAATGAACAATTTACCATAGAATTAACTACGTTATATCTAGCAGTTCTTTATCATCCAATATCTAAAATAGATAAAGAAAGATTTTAGTGGCCAAAATTTCCAAGGATTCTCAGTTCCCAAGACAAAATCTTTTGAAACTAACACAAACCAAAGTTGATAGGTCTCTTGTTCAGAATTAGTATTGCAAGGCAAACGAACCCGTATGTTTCCATAAGGCATTCCAAATTGATGGACCTACGCATTAAAGTTTGATTGGCTTTTCATAGACGGGAATAAAACTAACTGCTCCATATATCGGGTAAGCACCTCTTCCTTCCTACGTTACGATGGTTTATTATTCATTTTATCGATACACTGGATTACGACTCAGAAATATTCAGAGATACACACGAAAAAGGTTTCAAAGAACATAGTGATAACATTTATAACAGCAAAGGAAATAGATATACCAATAAATAAAATCTTTCCGATTTTTAAACATTTATGTCGAATCTTATAGACTTCTGATTAGCCGATAGTCTTATAAACATATTGCTGCCTAGGGCCTATTAGAAACTAAAGAATAATATGCAATTAATTACGAAGTCAACGAGTATGACCTAAATCCTTCTAATCCGAGGGGAGACCCGTGCCCAGCAGTGATGATGAAGTATATAAATACCTCGGCGCTTTAAAACCAAAGCAAGTCTGTAAATGGTAAGCCACCGCCCGGGAAAGTACCATCAGTATACCTAAATTTGTAAAGTAAAGCTGTAAAGAAAACTGTAAAGTAATTTATTGTGTTCAGAAAGCAAAAAAAAAACAGCCTTCTTTCGAATCACAATAAATTATTTTACAATTTGCTTTACAGCGTGTTGTCAGAGTTTACTAAATACGCGGCGATCAACTTAATCCTCCGAAGTGGCAACGCATTTGTATCCAATCTTAGGTAGGACTAAGGTACTGCCGGAAATTGCATGTGGATGTACATACATATGTATGTACGTTGCAGTGACCACATAACATCGGGTGGCCTGCATGCTCGTTCGTTACTTCTATTTAAAAAAAAATCACGGTTAAATTATTGTAAAAATAATGAAAGTGCTTTTAATTGTAAAATTACTATAACGACATTCTACAGTATTCTGTATACTTATACAGGTCCACGAAGACGGAAGGTCGATATTAAATCCAGACTCTATCGTGAACTAAAAGACAGGACTTACTTATTTATATTCAAGTTTTTATAAAATTAAATTCTAACTTGTTTCAACTATTCAAAGGATTCAAACTTTGTAAGCTCAACAAAAGCGATTCGGATACCCACAAATATTCTTAAACACAGTTTTCAACTTCGTAACACTTAAACCTGCTACTGAAACTATTAATTAAGTTTTCTTTGTGAAATAAACAAACTTTCCCATTCTGCTTTGTTTTTTTGCTTTGAATGAATCTTCAACCCGAAGAGAGTAGGTAATTTTTAAATATATAACTACATGAAATTTACTACATACATTCCAGAAAATCACAGAGAAGAGTGGGACTCTCCTAACACAATTTTTGAAAAACTTAACAGGACAGATTCTGAACCCTATAAAAGTTTTTAATTTTTAGGATACCAAATGGTTTTTGATTTAAAAGTTTACTTATTTACTTTGTATACAATAAAATACTGGAGTTCATTGCAGATTCTATGTAAAAACCAGCCAAATTCGTGTCGGAGTCGCTTACGAAGGGTTCCGTACGATTCCGCAAAATTCGAACACAATTTTTTGTACAAAATACATGGCCGCCACATCTAACTCTACCATAAACGCTTTAAAAATACAGCCTATGGCAGACGAACAGGCGGACGAAATGCGGAGTCTGAGGAATAATGTTCCAGTTTCACAATCCGCGTACGAAACCCTAAAAATAGAAACTCCAGATCTTTAACGATTCCATTTCAAATATCTGCTTTTATTCAGCCGGTGTCTAAACCTCATTATTCCGCAGTTAAAAAGTCATTAATCGTGAGAATGAATGAAAGAGCTGAACAATAGACGCAGCAATAGGACTGGGATGTAAGGAATGGCCCGTAATGAACATTGGACGTAATTGTCAGAAGTTTAGTGCAAAATAGAGTACTCTGTGAACTGTCATCACTATAGACAGGTACTTAACTTACTTTTAAGAGTGGTAGGCCGCCGCCTCGCCCAACTCTGCCTTAAAGCAATTTATTGTGCTTCGGAAGAACGATGTGGTTGTTCATCATCAACATTTTAAGGTTTTTTTATATTGAATAAAAGTAGCAAACGAGCTGGCAGGCCACCTTGTGTTAAGTGGTAATTGCAAGCCATTGACACCCATATACAACCTCAAGCAGTACCCTAGTCCTACCCGTGATGCTTTGCTACGTCTGAGGACTAAGATGTTCGCCTCGTATTTATTATACTCTGGCAACTATACCCTTCTTCCGAAACAATAAATTGCTTCACAGTCGAAAGGGGCGTGGCAATGATACCATCCCGAGCGACAAACATACCACATAAATCCTACTCAGATAAAAGAAGTTAGTTTATGTACACCTGAAAATTCAAAAACGTTATAACACGAAACACAATAATCACATCGATAACCATAAGCTGTACACAGGCTGAGATAACTTAGCAAGATAAATATTTATTTATTGTTATTGACCGAAAATATATTAACATATATTTACACACACTTCCAACTTGTGAAAACTTATTTGATTTAAAGCACAAGTTGGTAATGGCAAAGGGTAAGGGACAATCCTAAATACTCAAA
>DWNH01001912.1:0-10570 GCA_018249895.1 Tiana niger | reverse complement strand
CACCCACATATTCGAAACTTTGGAAACGTAAAAGCACTAAACGCGCACAGTCCTTAAGTTCTAGTCTAGACCTAGCTCGTTGCAATTGTCCTACGCTTATAAATATAGGACCCCTCCACACTTGCACGTGAAGTTTGCGGTTGACCACCAATACATACCTGTGTACATTCCTAAATACGAGTATGTTTGGAAGTGCTTGCCTGCATACGATTATTTGAGTGTATACCAAACGATAAATTTATTATTACACTATGAGTTAAGTTTTGAGAAGTGAGAAAAAATAGGAAAACCGTTCACCTTTCGGCCATCCTGAAACTCCTCGATGTTTTAGAGCTGTATTGGCTTAAAAATTTACTATTTCTATAATTTAGTAGTCATTTAATTTCGAACTATTTTTAAGCCGACCGTATTTAATGGGAATTAATTTATTGAGAAATTTTAAAAAGTTGAGATAAGAAGCTATTAGAAAAAAAACATGGTCTTCAAACATTTTGTACGTACCTTTTAAACAAAAGTCTTTCTTTCGGATTGCGGCAGTGAACGTAGGATTTCTAGCACAATAATTTGATTAAATTAAGAAAATTAATTTGACAAAATATTTACAAGTTATTTGAGAAATAAGTTTATTTCGAGACATTTCGTTTATACCGTAAACCATATATGTACCTATATCATAAAACTTCTCTCAAAGATGAACCGATATTCTTTTTTGCATATTTTTTAGCATTCGACGCCACTTTACAGCAAATAGATTTAATTAGTTTATGGGATAGATTATTTAAGTATATCCTGTGTAATAACATGCATAGATTTTGTGTTTGCATTTCGTTCATTATAAATTGTAATAATAACATATATTTCATATGTTTTGTTTTAAAGTAACCCGTGTTGGTTACCTTAATCAAATTATTCATCGAAAATTAGACAATCATATATGTTAACTGAGTCATTAGCCCCGACTTGAGACCGGTTCATGAGGTCAAAGGTCGAATAATAATCTTATCTGAGACACTTAAACTCTTCAAAAGATATTTAATGGACTTAGGATTTTAATGAACTTTAAGCATACACATAAGTATGTATTTAATGGTATAATCTTTTGATATAAAGTAGCCATGGTTTTATCACGGTAATCTAGTATTTTCGATCCCAAGTTTCACAAGACGCCAACTATTACTAGACGATAGTCCGTTAACAGAAGCTATTTGTATGCAATTAATTGCATTTCCAAAATAGTTCTGATACTTTTGTTGGAAATATTTAGAAGTTTTTATATTGAATGTTTTAGCAACAACAGTAACCGAGCTCGCTGCATTCCTGGTGTCGAAATTGCACTCAATCGACGTATAGTGCATTCGAGACGTATGGTGCAAGCTAAATTTGTGGCTAGATCAACGCGCATTAGGGCAAAATACAGAACACCTATTCTGTATCAACATCAATACCTTGTCTGTTGTAACAGATACCTTATCACCACATCAAATCTTATTAGTGAATAAAGTTGGAGTGACTGTACTTTTGTCTGACAGTCTGCTTTTTTGTCGGAATCAGAGGTTTCGGACATCTGAACAATTTTTGATGAATTTTTTAGCACACTTAGAAAAAATAGATGTTAATATAATGTTAATGGTAATGTTAAAATAACCAATAGGGAAGAAAAGTCCTCGAATGGAGACCACGACTGTTATTAAAAAATATACTCTCGAAATATACTCTAGAATTGAAATAGAATAAGGACATTTGCAACATCGATCAATATGTGAGATAAAACAGGTCTATCAAGCCGTTCCAGAAACAGCAAATAAACCCTTTCCAATATTATACAATAATAACAGACGTAGCGTCGAAATATGGATGTTAGGTAACATAAGGCTTGTCGTGCTATACTGCCATATTTATTGTTTCCGCTCTAACCTCTGTGAACTTAAACGCTGTAAATACATATTTAGCTCAATAGCTTTATTTTATGAACAGAAGAACAGACTGAGGCGAGAAACAACTTTTTTATACTATATAGAGAAGTCGACCAAACCGTGTAGTTGATGACCCGTGCAGTGTAGTGGTTACCATGCCGATCCGCCATTCGAAAGTTCTGGAGATTTCTGTTTCCGGTTTGGATGTTAGTGTAATTGTCTTAGTGTTGATGTGAAATTATGTTACTACTTCTAAGGACTAAAAATGTAGCCTACAAGGCTCTAGTCCTCAGAATTTAATGAACTCCAGCAACTACACTCTTCTTTCGAAAGATAATAAATTGCTTCACAGTAGAATTGGGTGTGGCGGTGGTACTTCCCCGGGCGGCAAACCTACCAATCTTAAAATTGCTGCCTAAATTGAATGAAAAGCTTAAGTTTAGTTTGTAAAGTTAAAGTTGGCAGCCTGAAAATTTAATAACAACTTGTTTAACTAAAGTTTCGTTGCCATATGTCGCCCATACACTCTAAGTACGCATACAAAATATATATTAACTGCTATAGCCTTCGCAGCTTCGTCTGCGTGAAGTTTATAAAGACAAAACGTTTTAAACAGTAAATATTATTCATACAAAAGAAGTTCACTGAATCTAATGTTGTACTTAGAATAAGCATGTTAATTGCAAGTGTCTTAATGACCGAGCTTTGCTCAGTATTTTTTATATATATATTAAAATATATGTAATAAAATAATTTAAAAAACATTAAAATTATTAAAAAAATATATTTTAATAATTATAATTTTTTTTTAATAATAATGAATAAACTTAATAATAATAATATGAAAAAAATCGGACTAGCGACTCGAACCGGGGTCCTCTGGTTTTAGGGACTGCACCATTTCCTGAGCTATTATAACCTTGTTGATGGAGGCGAAATTTACCTAAGTATTCTAATAAGATTGTGGCAGTTTTTTAAAACAGGGATAAAACGACGTTTTCTAAAAATGAAACCTAGCTAGATCGATTTATCGCCCCCGAAACCGCCTGGATACTAAATTTCATGAAAATCGTTTCGTAGATTCAGATTTATATATACATATACTATACATATACAAGAATTGCTCATTTAAAAGTATAAGATAGATAAACATACTCGTATTCATTCATCCGTCAGAATGTGAAGCTTCACACAGTTAAAACAGTTCTATCCACTTTAATTTCCCAACACTCTTATATGAAACAGGAAACAAAAAATTTAACCAGCAATAAATAAATCCAATCATTTCACGTGTTGCAAAACTCAAACATGCTCTTAAGTATGTCACGTTGCCAGTCGAACATATATCATAGTGATTTTCCAATTAGAATGGTTCACTTGAGTTAAGAATTTTATCAGAACGCTTAGCACTAATGAGCTGTTAAAAAATTTATAGCTAAAACTGCCAATATTGATGATTTATTATAGAACGTCATACAATGCCCTATAGCATACATGCACGATAAGCTTGTACACAAAGCATACGTACATAACGTAGATACATAATACACAAGAAAACGTTGCGTGTAATCTTACAGAAAAAGAAACATGGCTGATTATTATGTTCTAAAATCCATGCAAAATTTCACTAATGATGAATATATAAAAATGTATATGGCAGTAAACTTAACGGCATACTTTTTTTCCGTGAAGCAAAAACATATCCGACCATGGAAGTACCACAATTTTCTGTGAAGTAGGGTGTGGTTGCTGGATTATACTAAATACGAAGCAACCGTCTTGATCCTCAAGAGTAGCTACGCATCCATATACTAGATCAAGTATGACTTTGGTGCCCGCTGACCATTTAACACCAAAAGGCCATCCGCTTGTTTCCGATTTTTAAAACATGAAAAAGCTGTTCATTTATTCACCAGAAAACCTATAAAGATGTCCTCGTTCGATATTATTAGAATTATGCAACGATGCTCAATGAAACGTAGTATTCCTGTTTGCACGAAGGACGCTATAGGTCAAAGTTCAAGACAGTTTAAGATGTAATCTTAGGGCAAAGAGCTGCTCCACCGGTTCTTAAAGATCCAAGTAACTACTAGTACTACTTGTTATATAAACAAACATAACTGTTATGTACCGCAACTTTTAAACGACCAAAACCATGATTTGGTTTGGTTTATTATATTTTTAATGCATTATTTATACTTCAATAACAAAATATATCTAGCTAGCGGATAACAACAGATGTCAACCTGTTCGAAAAACTAAAAAAAATCGACGAATACGCTCCTGGACCCCCGATCGCAAGCCACCTACCGGGTCCAATTATGAATCTAAATCATCCAGAGCACCACCCAAACGCATGCAAAAAAATTCATTCAAATCGGTCCAGCCGTTTAGGAGGAGTTCAGTGACATACACACGTACAGTAGAATTATATGATATTTTCAGGGATTAGAATATTAAACGAGACAAATTTGCAGTTGCTTTTCGTGGATATTAGCGTAAAGGCAGTTTGATGTCCTGGCACTATGTATGTAGGTACATACATACGTGCATGGCATATTCTAATCAGCATATTCTAGGATTTTCAAAACTATTACAAGAAAAAATTAAAACTGTAGCATTAAAGTTACAGAATTTTAACTTCTGTTAGAATTTTTTATAAATTCTTCGTGCGGTCGCTTGCAGTAATGCAAAATAACTTTTAGGTACTAAAACAAATATACAAATATTACGAACGCAATTTGCAAACCTTCCCAACATCAAGATTATTTGACAATTCAACCATTACATTGTTAATTGTTGATGCATTCACAATGAAGTTCCATAATGTACCGATCATGCGTTTATATGCAACCGTGAGATTTTGATGAATTTCAATGAAACTTTACAATGGACAAGAATGAGAAAATTACGCAACTGAATAGCTTGAATGCAAAGCTGTTTACCATAAGGTTCACTAGCCCTGAATACGGAATAATAATAGCAATAATAATTATAAACTTAACAAAGCTTAATTTTTTTATAACTAATCAACGAGATATGGAGGAGAGGTAGGTGAATGACCTGAAGAAAAAAAATACCTCACATACAACCATCCGATCCCAAACATGACATGCATAAATATTTTTAAATACATACTTATGTAGATAAGATTTTTATTAGAGATATAGATTTAGGAGTCAGGCAGCAAAGGGGTAGAACGGAAGAGCGAAAGCAATCAGGACATAAAAGGAGATAAATCTAGGTGGTAGATGAGTGCGAATAAGGAGTTACCACATAAACGTAAACGCAATCGCAGTATTTTATCATTTACCTTTTCTACTGTTTGTTGATTTGTTACCACTAAACTCGATCAGAGTTGTTGATATAATCTACGTTACAAATAAACGTTATTTTTGCGTTTTTTTTATTTTAATTAAATTGAATGTTATAAACACTTCTTCTTCGAATTCTTCGAATTGACTTAACACCAAAAAACATACTTTGGTACATATACTTAGATACATGTACTAGAGGATTAAACGAAATATTATTTTACGGGTTATTAGGAGGGAAAGTTGTATAATAAATAATGTGTGCCTGTAAAATCTTTATTACACTCACCCACACCCAATCCTTCAGGGATTGGGTCCATTGAGAATAAAAAACTTAACAAAAAAAAATATAAATCTATAGGAAAATTCAACAATAAACTTGAATGTTTGACAGAAAAGGAAAATTACAAAATCCATTCAACAAAAGTTTGACTCGCACTTTAATGGTCTTTCCACCAGATATATCTAAAATTACAGTTGTGACAAAATACATATAATAATTAATGACTTCACTAATAACTGTCTTATCTTATTTAATTAATATAATGAATCAAAAGAACAACGCATGCTGGCACCCTGTTCTGGTTATAAGTTTTGCACTTAAACTTATAATAAATATGCTTATAACCGCTTCTTAGTACACGGGCTAAGTCGGTTCAAAAATATGTACCTACATACGAGTACATCCTGCAATTTGGAGCAAAGCGGCCCAGTGCGCGCTCGCGATCTCCCGTCATCATGGTCGAAAGTGCGTTATTTATTTATTCTTATCATTAACCTGATCTTCCTTGGTTCGCCCCTTCTTAGTTCCAGTAGAGACTCCGGGTAGATCACACCCGATCACATATATATTGATTGATTCGCTAAATCAGTCAATGCGTTCGGCGTTGCGTCCCTT
This sequence comes from Tiana niger, assembly GCA_018249895.1. NCBI lineage: Eukaryota > Metazoa > Arthropoda > Insecta > Lepidoptera > Hesperiidae > Tiana > Tiana niger. Next base: position 4,445 of record DWNH01001912.1, on the reverse strand, counting down.
CCCACATGGATTTCGGTTGTTACGACAAGGACTCGGGCGAAGTGGAGTGCTACCTTGAAATACGTAAATAAATTTTGACTAAACGCAACTAATCCGACGTAAATATTAGGTGTCGAATTGTTGCGGATCATCGCATTGTAATTGATATTTTTAGTTGGAATCTGTGTTGTTTTTGGGTCGTGTAAACACGCGGTCTCTCCTGACAGTAAGTAAGTCAGCGCAGTCCGCGACTGTTTGCCGCGAAACACTGTTATAAGGTGTAATTATTAATTTTATATCGCGATACGGGTGTATTAAAATTAATTAGCTCAATATGCGTACCGAAATTAGACCCGTGAGTAGTAGGCGCGAACACGTATCAAGCTGTGAGTACTAAAACAGGATTGTACCTTAATTCAAATGTAAATAAAATGTAATGTAACCTTTAATTTTGTACGTTTACATATTTTAGATTGTGATACGGGTACATCTTGCGCAATCACAATTCAAATGCGTAAGTACCTTAACACTTGTAAAGAAAACTCAGTTAACTACATAAAGCAAACCAAATCACGCTTAAGAATTTGAAAAATTAACAAAAAATACATAAAACACAGAATATATTATGTATGTGTAGTTTATTATGTAAATACATAATGTAGGTATGTGCAGAAGCTTTCTCTGCACAGATAACCGTAACTCTGTCACTATAAATCAAGGGATCTAAAGAGGTGAATGAAAGCAATCGAAACTGAAAATAATGTTATTTATGTCTTGGTTAATTGGCTTGAAACATCTGCATTATTTTACAGTTAAAGTACATGTTCCACTCGCAACGAATAAGTTTGAAATGTTATGAGCAAGGAAATAAAATACTGAATATAAAAGCTTTATAAAAGTGACTTAATATTTAGTGTACAGACAATGACAGAGACCAAGTACCGCAATTTATCAAAGGATTTAACTCTGTACCATGGAAACCAAGCATGACACTAAGGGCGGTACTCACCAAAACTAAAACATCTAAACCTTTTATATAATGATGGATTAATTAATTAAAGCGTTTAATTTATACGTTATACTTATATTTAATTTTTATAAAATACAGATGAAAAACTGGTCTTAACGACCTGATTATTATTGCTACAAACCCGTTAAATTTGTCAGTTATACAGTGTTGATACACAGTAAAAACTGAAACAGCTGCTTAAAAACTTAGATGGAAATAAAAATCTAGGTCTATATTTCTTTTTGTACTGAATAAAACTAGATCTAAATTTACTAATAGATAGTATAGACATCTCATTACTTACAAGAATTAAGAAAAGTTCTAAGTAGACTAATTATAAGCGTAATTTTATTTTTAACAGAGATGTGAGGACTTAAGCAATTAAATTACAATTAATAAATGCTTATGACAAAATGAGGATAATATTATTTAAAATCGAATTCCAGTTGAAGTAGTAATCAGTTATTTTCGACAGGCGAGATATTTAGTAAAATTATTTTTGCTTAGCTGTATAAATTTTATGCTTTGCCTAACAAATATACCCATGTGAGACCACCGTCACACATTTGTACCGTAAAGCAATCGTCGTCATCAGCGCAAAAGGCGTATTGCGTTACGACCAGAAAGTTGTAGATATAGGATTAAAATGGGTCGCCTCGTATTTTATTATTATAAGGAATAGGAACCCATCTATGTATGATATAGCATAAACATTCGGTGTTATATGAAGTTGAATGGGAGGGACTTTAGGTTGCAGTGACCACTCACCTTTCGAACATAATAGAGTCACAGTCACAGGTACTTATTGCAGTGTATTCCAAAATTGAAGTTCTAGTTAAAAAAACTAAACAGCTATGAAGACGATAAAGTATGTCATGAGTGTACACATGACATGAATACATCTTTAATAATATATCTAAGTTACATTTTATTACCTACACTGTACAGAGTTTGTACGAAAATAGCAGCATATGCCTACAGATAAACCGATGCGGAGCTTCAACCAACTTCGATCGAAAATGCAGAATTTAATAATGTGTTGCTTTACTAACCTCATGTTAAAAAAATATCCTCCAGGTTGATTGATTACACAAACGTTTTGGTTTCTGGAAAACAAACTTGGTCTGCGTCTCTATTACCAGATACCATACTCACTTCTTAGACTAAATCTCATTTTGGCGATTCCGACTTTGCAATATAAATATACCAATGGAAGTGACTAGATCGATCAATTTTTTATCCTTTTTAATAGAGTAGCAAGCAGCATGTCACTCCGTTAAAGTAAATTAATCGATATTTTTTCGTACTTTTAATGGAGTAACGACAAACAAACATGCTACTTACTCCATCAAAAAGGACGCTTTGCATGCAGGTGGAGTTGACTACATTTTTAGGTATACTCAACTTTATAGGTGCATATTTACTCCTCTAAACTTATTATGAAACATTAGATGTACGACGGGTGATTCAAAAGCTATGTCAGAAAATGTATATCTTTTCTAAACCTCCATGTTTTTTCTAAACCTTGAATTCCTTTAAGAAAAAAAATATTATTTGAAAAATGTTTATCTTGCTCTTCAACTTTTGCTTCTTCAACAAAAGTATAACTTCAACTTTTTTGACGTTATCCTTTGTGAGTGAGATCGCGATGTTTATCTTCTGTGGATGATCTGCCCTGATATGTTGCGTCCGAATATATCCAGCATTTAGTATTTATTATGTCAAAAAATACCCGAAACTAAGCTTATTCAGGCAATCTAACTATTATCTATGTATTCCTTTAGTAATTTTCTTATAGAATATGCCTAACTTTGTTCAACAGCCAACCCGGAGGCCGTGGGGTGTGTAGAAAGATTCGCTACCCTAATGTCATTTCTTCTGGTCATCATCACATTTCCATTTTCATTATTTGAATGTTTTAAGGTGAGAAAATTTACATTTTTAACTATAATAACTTTAAAAAAATAATAAACCAGACTGTGTTCACGAAGTACATTGCCTGTATGTAGGTTAATCTTCATTTAGTAAAGTAAAACACAATAGAATGAAGAACCTTACTTTAAACTATCCTAAATTTATCACGTTCGTAAACAACTTAAAAATACTATGCAGGTATACTGACAGGTTTATGGTTTGTTAATAAATTTATTAGCAGCTTTGAAAAAGTAGACAGTAAATAGGTAAAACTCATACATTACGGTAGTTATTTACTAATAAACTAATGTCTAAGTATTAATCTGCTTAGTTTTTTTAACAAATATTCAGATTTTTTTATACAAGCGGTTAAGAAACTAGATTAAATAGAATTAATGTTGACTAAATTGTATCTTTGAAACGTAAGTTGCATTTTAGGTTGTTCAAGAATTTGAGCGAGCTGTGATATTTCGTCTCGGCCGGCTGCGGAAAGGCGGCGCTAGAGGACCAGGCCTGTTTTTTGTACTACCTTGCATTGATACGTATAGAAAAGTTGATCTACGCACAGTATCGTTCAATGTACCACCGCAAGAGGTAAGTGATGTGTTGAAATTAATGTTCTATTACTTCCTTAACAAAAACAGTTGATATTTTTTTCTATTAAGACAGATGCAAATGTCCTTAAGAACCAGAATAAGTCCTACACGACCACAACATGACTAACGTGATGTTTTGTGGCCTACATGCATTTCTTTATGAGTCGACGTGAGCATGACAGTAGAACGGCAACCGATTGATACCGTTTATTTACTACTTATGTATAATAGTAACTGCTGCACGCATATAGTAAATTTTGCAGCAATCAAAACAAATTTGATTAACTGTAATATATTTCAAAACTGAAAAATTAATAAATAAATCTATCATTTCATAATGCATTGGCTTTACGCCGACAATTTGGCACAATCAATAACGCCTGCCGCTCTCGATAAATAAGACTGCATCCTGTTTTGATATACCTACGTAGGTAGGTAAATATTATTATCAAATGCAATCAAAGTTATTCTTGATACGCCAGTATTTTTATTTAATTGCCATGCATTTAAAAAGCTTGGATTTTTTGCAAAAATCTGATGAAATCTATGTTTCTGGAATCCGCGTTCGCGTTATAACAACATACCTATTATCTGAAAATCTTATTATATCATGTTTAGTTAGGAAAGTAACATTCCTTCAATTATTATTTGTCTTAAATTTGAATTTAAATGATTAAATTTGAATGTTAGTAAAATTTCAGAGTTTTCAAAAAAGTATCTTATATTAATAACAGACTTCTTTTAATCTAAGAAAGAAGACCTGCGCAATTTCAAATGAATACTAGTATATCGTTACAAATCATTTTTATCTGAGTTACCTTGACCACGAATACTGTTGCTTATATTTCAAATAAAAACATGATAAAATTTGTTAATCTGAAAACCACACCACATGGCTTTCCGACGAACATATGGCACTGAAACAATTGGCGAAGATAACAGTTAAC
>DWNH01001911.1:0-10575 GCA_018249895.1 Tiana niger | reverse complement strand
TCAAGTCATCCCATTCCATGTCTTACAAAAATAAAATTATCCCTCGTATACACGATGTTATAATGTCCATCCCTTTAGAACGCTTTCGGACTTCTTTTAATGTACAATAGAAAACAAACGAAAGTTAGTAGGTACTGAGTTTCATAGATGTATCTGTATTGAGTTTCATAGATGTATGGTGACTTGGTGGTTAAAGGCTGGTTGGTTCTGGTTTCCATATCGGTTTGAATACCTCTACTATAATTAGGATGCTTGATTCAGAGAATTACTATGATTTGTCCCATCTGTTTTTCATTTTTTTTTTACCAAGAAGTTTTATGATTTGCTCTCAAAAAATTGGCTAGCTAGCCGCAGGCCAAACGGTAATATATTACGAAGATTGCCAACAGTAGAGTACTTTTCTTACAGAAATAATACGATTGTTTTGGAACACAAATTTAAAATATTGTTATTATTGTCAGTACCTACATTACATATAAAATATATAAACACTGATGTGATTTGTGTTTCAAAAACATTTTAATTTTATAGCAGCAATATTATGTGATAAAACATGAAATAGAATTCCTTAGATTAAGGAAATAACATTTTTTGCGTATTTATGCACACCCTACACTAAGCGGCGGAGCGTGCGCCCCCAATAAAACGTAATAGTCAAATATGTCATTTTTTTTTATCGTGCCCGCCATCACGAAACCCGCGATCTAAAACTCGCAGTTGGTTTGCAGTTTGTACACTCGGTGAACGACCAACAAACTGTAGCTTTACTAATATTCGTCATTTGGTTTTCGTAAAGTATCTATTGTAAATAAATCACTATTATGCAACGACCTTACAAACGTCGGTACCTGCGGCCGAATAATATGCAAGAGACTTTTTATGGCGGTAAAATTAGTGTTTATAATAATTATAGTTATAATATATTTACTTTGATGTAGGTACAGACCTAAGAACGTTTGACTGTTGAAAGAAAAAAAACATTGCAAATTTAATCTATGCGACCATTGTTGTTTTATTAAATGATAGTGACTTCTTCTAGTCCTTTAAGGTTTTTGATAATTGGATAATAGTAAATAAAAAATTGGGAATTACTTAACTGAAGTTCCTCCATCCCGTGTTCAACTTCTCTCAACACACGCAGACGTATACGCACACACACACTTAGGTATACACCCATGCACACGCACACCAAATATAGTTGTAAACCCTTTTCAGTATACGTAATTTATAATATAGATTTAAGACAGTCTTTGAATGGAACTCAAATGTATAAATTAAATAAAGTTATGAATATAATATATATTTAAAATTATAATAAGTTATTCAAGTCACGCATGTAAAATATTTTTGTGTAATAATTATAATTGTAAATTGTATGATTGAACATACCTACATCTTCAATGTCCCAAGTAGGGCGTAAACAGCTTCGACACACTTTTCTAAATAGAGCAATTGTTTACGAACAATTTAATAGTTTAAAAATCAGTAAAAATCTTTGAACTTAACTTTTAATTTCTTTATGTCCCAGATTTCGAGTATGTCGTGATAAAAAAGAAGCCACCTCGCATATGCTTTGGTACGGGGCTCGATCGTGAAGTATTGCCAATGAAAGGACCTACTCTAAGTCCCTTCATGCGAAGAAACGCTCCGGAAGTGGTACCGAATAGAGGACCTGGTACATACGACGACGGGCGTGATGCTTTTTATGACCTCACACATCGGGTACGATTTATAGGCTATTAAGTTTTTTTTTTTTTAGTGTTATCATTTGAATGTTATTTAGAGGAACACAATATTTTATAAACACTAAAATCAACTCTACGGCCACTACATCGACCGATATTACAACTTAAGTATTTTTTTATTATTAAATAAAAGTAGCAAACGAGCGTGCAGGCCACCTGGAGTTAAGTGGTCACTGCAAAGCAAATTTTATTAAAATCTGACCCAAACTTATAGTGGTTGTTAAAAAATAAAAAGGATGGCAAAAAAGAAAATTGTGAATTTTTTTTAGATTTACAGCAAATGTTACTTCGGTCCAAAAGCTCCTCGTTGGAAAATCAAACATGAGTATCAACCTCCGCCACGGGATATGCCACCTGAGAAACCTTTCCCGCAAAACTGTGCTCCATTTAACTCCACGTCGAAGAGAAAAGGACTTTTCAAAGCCAGTGATTACCCGGCGTAAGAACAACTTAAGTTTAATTTATTTATTAAATCTATTTTAATTGTTTTGTGCAATACTCAGGTGAGTTGGGTCGCAGTTTATTTCTGCTTTTAAAAACAGATCAAGCACAGATTGCACAGATTTTTGAACTTTTAATTTTCCTTTAATTAAATTTGATTAATTTGTTTTATGGTAATTTAGATTATCTGTACGGTCGCAGTGGATTTAAAAGTTCAACTGCTTTTAGCACAGATTACTCGCAGTATTTTACATATAATCAATGATAGCTTGTATTTTTAATATTAATGTCGTTGGTAAAACCCTTCATATTATTCAGTTGCATAAATTTCAGTGCTTGCGACTACTGCCCTATTTACAAGAAAAGAGAGATGAAGTTCGCGTACAGTTTCTCCGGAAAAAAAACTTTACGTTGTCCAGTTGAGGTAAGTATATTTCGTATAATTACTTTAATGGCTACAGTATACGAGGTTTAGAGGAGATACTTTTAGCTGAGGTTTAGGTTGTAGGTTTGAAAGATACAGGTCTGTATACCTATGTATGTATGTATATGTTGCCGGCCGAACCCGATTTTATGCAAAACTAATTTATCCTAGGCCAATCGGATTCGTCCTATGCGTGTCAGGATATAATATTTTTTTATTATTAAATAAAAGTAGCAAACGAGCGTGCAGGCCACCTGGTATTAAGTGGTCACTACAACCCATGGACATCAATTTTCAACTTCAGGCAGTACTTTAGTCCTACCTGAAATCGCAAATAGATGCGTTGCTACTATATGTATAGTTAGCCAGCACTGGTTGTAACTAGATTGAAAGCTATATTCTTGTTTTTCGTTTCCAGATAAAATGTGTGCCATACAACCTAGATTCGTGCGCGGCTTGTGGCTGTTCGTGTTCTGCGCAAGGCGACTACTGGCAATTCGAGAATCGCATATTTTTGTGCAGGAAACATTATACCCGACTTTTTAAGCACTGCCTGTCGAAGTTCCAGGGCGCAAAACTTGCAGAGTTTAAGGTTTTGTTATATTTATCAGAAGTAGTAAAAGAATATGAAAGTGAAACACACACAAACAAATTCACACAAACGCACATATACCTACTAAGCAAAGGCACAGTTTTTACCGGACGTAACTTTTGATATTATTTTAAGTAGTATTAAAGCTAAAATAGATCAAGTAGGTTTATCATTACGTTTATCGCTGCAAATTGTCGTTAATTGTTCGCTAACGCATACAGCTTATATACGTAAATGTTCAAATATGTCCAACGGTTTGAAATTATCCAATTATCCCACCGCTTAAAAAGATTTGGTAGGTCCAAATGACGATTTTACCCGCGTGCGAAATGGATGTTTTGAAAAATGGACATTTTGAGAATTGTACATTTTAGGGATAGATTTTGAAACTGTCGAGCATTTTAAGAATTAGACACTCTGGAGATGAATCGAAAATTTTTGATAACCATTTGAATTTGAATGGCGCTAAATACTACTAATAACTGTTGCTACGGCTTAGTGGTTGTGCTGTTTCGAACTGTAATGCTTTTGTGATGGAACCAGTTGTTTATTATTATTTTATACAATTAATATACGATTCTTAAACAGTACCTACGTAACCAGCAGCCAACCAGGTGCTGCGTATTTTATAATTACCGTTCAATTAAATATTTTAGTTACATATTTAGCATTACACTAATAATTTAATGATATTTAATTTCATAATTCCATTTCAAATTCATACTTAAGGGAATATTTTAAATGGCATTTTTTCTGTTGTATCACGGGTTAAGGTAAGGTTATTACCTTAGCCTACTATTATGTCTGGTGTAATTAGCCAAAGTTACAATGTTATGTGATCCTATAATTTTATTATTAAATATTTTTTTGATTTTATAGTCGGTGCGGGACTGCTTTTTTGCACATGCTCATAATAGCTGCAAGGCCGCCTTAAAAATTATGAAGAGCGAAGAAATCGAAAAGAAATTGCGGAAAGAAGCATATTTAGATTTATATTTTCCTCAACGTAGATTTTGTAATAATTGATTTAGTGTGGTAATAAAGTTTCATTATTTATATAGTTACTTACCTACTTACATGCTTTATATTCAGTCCCACTAATCTTAACCTGCGTGATGACAATAGATCCCTAAAATTACAGTACTACTGATAGAATAGACTTAGCTCCTCAGGAATGTGTATTCCTTTGTCGTCAAATTAATAAAATAAATGTTGATTTATTTTTATTTTTTATTACCTAATTATTATTCAGTTTACTTTTTTCGTGAAATAGTAATTGCGTTTCACGCGTAGGTACTCTACCTCAAACAGCGTTTATCAACACTACGTTTCAGTGGTGTAACAATAGGATAGCACAGCGGGTAAAATGCCACGAGTCCCGGTCTGAGATGGCCACGAGTTTTGGACTATAATATGTAGTTTCGAGTAATTTCAAGTTATCTAATCACGCACATATTTTTGCTAATTACCAAGAAAAATTACGGAAAATTGAACGCATAATATATAAAAAATCGATATCACTGCATTTACATATATTGTTTGGTACATACTTAAGTAATGTTTTGAAATTAAACTACTTACCACATTATTTGAACTTCTTTATATTGGAGGTGGGCCCCATTTTCTAATTTTGCCACGGGCGTCAGCAGGGTAATAACGTCACTTAGCATTAACAATATATTATATGAATATTGGAATATTAACGATTGTTATTTAATTGGACATTTCAAAAATAGTAAAATTCAATTGTCTTTGGACAAGGATAAAATTATTTTAAAAAATTTTCTAAACAATATTTACTTCTGGCAAGTTTTTGTCATCAATCATCTGATCTGACTCCTTAGATTAGAGTTTTTTTTGGTGTTATTATTTTGTTGGAAAATCAATAATATAGTGGATAAACAGACTAAATCATGAAACTGGATTCAAATAATAAAATGATAAACAGTGACGGCGGTACAGAAACGCCGGATGAAATCGTGGATCCGCGTCAAAACGCTGAAGATATAATTGATGAAATACTTGCAGAGTTTACAGAGTCACGATCACCTGATACTCTGAGGAACGGTAACGGCGTTCCCGAGAACTTGTTTAATATCATTCAGCCGCCACAAACGAGGACTCCAGCTAATTCTTTTTCCGAAACCGTGATTGATGACATTGACCCGGCATCCGATTTGGGTACCTCCATACGAAATAAGTGTTTAGAACTGGAAGAAATCTTGCAAAGCCTCAAGTCGCGGCTCAATCACGTTGTATTGGATGAAAACATAGTCCTCAGTCCAGAAGCCAACTCTATGGAAGCTCAGTTGGAGCACGATCTTGATACAGATTGCCAGGAAGACATTTCATTGCAAGAATTCCTAGAGCTTCTACATTCGCAAAACAAAATAAGCCCCAGCAGTGTACAGTGACCGCATACGTTATTGCATTTAATTGTAAGATAAAATGAATTTATTGTGTGCAAAATTGAGATTAGATTTATTGTAAAACTATTAAACAATCAGGCCTATAGTCTGTTTTATTGTCATATTCTACTTAATGGTTAAAAAAATTTTTAAAGGAATTTCGAGTCTTTGTATGTATACATCATACCTACAACACAGACTTTTGGTGTAAGAACTACTGGGACCTTTATAGTTTCAAAGCACAATAATAATTAGATCTGGATGCTGTTGAAAATTTGAGAATGTAATTAGATGGCAGACAGATTATAGTCTAGTATTAAATTTTATGAGAGTTTAAATTTTTGTTTATAGAAATGAAGTAAGCTATTGATCACAAGTAGACTTCAGAGATGAATTAGTGTAGTAAAATAACATAATATATAAAGAATGAACCATCTTGTGAGGTCTCATTTAAAAAATCAATGTCAATCCTGAGATGTGATGGTGCATCAATTAGATTGAGCGTCACTTTTCTTAGGCTCCATCCTTTTTGTATTTGTAAGATAATTTTTTTTTTATTTGAAAATGGGTTTATAGTATTAAAATAATCGGTTCTATTAAAAAAATCAAGTTTTCTTTTTTCACAAAATAGAACTACACATTTCAATCAGGTACACATTTTATTGTTACAATTGGTTATATGAAACTTACATATTTGTTTGGGATTTTAGGGATGTTTTCATATTTCACTCATAAGAGACCTCCACCTATTGCAATATATAAAAATATAACTTCATATTTTTTTTATAACAACAAAAAGTTTAATTACTTAATACTAAACTTATCTCTTATGACTCTAATGTAAATAAGTTATACTGTCAGACTGTATGGAATGAATTATTAGATCTGAAATTATGGTCAAGAATATGAAAAAATTATTTAATCAATTTACAATTTTACATCACATAGAACCATCTGCTTCTAAGAATTTAATAAATTATATATCAACTTTACAATCATTTGCAAACTGAATCTTTTTACATATCATCAAATAGATCTTTGACATCTGAGCTTACAGTCATGTCAGTTGAGGCGGGAACTGTATCATTTTCATACAACTGGCTATCACCTTGCTCTGTATTCTCAAAGTTACTTGAAATATTTTCACTCCTTAGAATGAAATCTAACTTCTTTGAAGCAAATAATTCTAATACATTATTCTTTTTGCGATCTAACAATTCCATTTTAAAAGCTTTTAGCCAATTGTTATAAAATAAGGGCTCTGAGTTTACACACTCTGATCTGAAAAATTCTACACATTCAAATGCTTTCAAATATGTGCCATCAATATTGCTGTAAATTAAACTTTCAATAACATCAGACATTTGTGGAGCAAGATCCTCAAGAGTTTTACCATCACTTTTAAGAGTTATATAATCATTGATAGGTTCAACAGTACCTATTTTACTGATTTCTTTAGCTTTCTTTATACTTTTAATATCAACTTTAGGTAAATCACGCATTTCCACATCATTATCATGTTCACTAGGAACTGATGGTTGTTCATTTTGATCATTTGTTGTTACCGAATCTTTTTTGGCCCTAGACTTTGTTTTCACTTCAACTTTTCTTAATGTTAATAGATTTTTAATTTTCTCTACAGCTTCTCTTGATCTTTTCTCTATCAAAGGTGGCACTTTAAATAGCATCATTATATCATCCCTAGGCTGAGGTAAAGGCTTACCAGGATTCATGGCTCTATGTGCAATACAGTCAAGAATGTGTTGAATAGTTGGACTAAATGATTCAGCAATAGGAAATGCTTCTGTATCATCACATTCAGACTCATCATAAGCTTTTGTTAAATCCATTGCTTTAATTAGATCTTTGAATGCATCAACTTGTTCATCAGTACATTGATATTTCTTCAGATTAGTTGGTGGAAATGACATACTCTTAATTTCTTCCTTGTAACACATTCCAACCATTGATAGGCAAATAAAATTGTTGTTATCCATGACAGGCATAAGAGCAAACATTTTTGGGGCATTGCCATTATTAAAAACTCTTCTAACTATTCCCACAAGGTTTTGCTCTTGTAGACATTCAACCAGACATCTAATTGCTTGTTGCGCTTTTTTATCACCATTTCTACCAAAAACATACAGCAAGTTATCTCCATTTAAGTGGTGCCAGGTAATGTTGCTAGCGTTTGTGAAACCATATACTTTTAATGATTTCTCACCTGACTTATACAGCATGCTTTTGTCATAATCAGATAAAGGTATGATTTGTTGACCATAATGGTATCCCTTAATCATTTCACTAACTGAAACAACTGTTTGTGTATCCAGATTCACATGAACTTTATTTTTAACAATACCTTCTGTTGTACTGGCAGTGTTTGTTACTGGATCTTTGACAGCTTTTACCCATTTCTTTATAATTGGTTCATCTTTAAGTTTCACATAACATGAAACTGGTATTTTAACATCAGGAGTAAAACTTAGATCAACATTCCAGGGTACGCAATTAACTGCCTTCCTTTGATGAAAAAGTAAGAATTTCATGCAATAATCAAAAGTAACAGAAACACCTCCAGTGGAATGGACTAGTTGTTGCGCCAATTCGAGATCTGGGTTCTTGGTACTATTTTCGTAAATATCTGGGCCAAATATGTCCACCTCAAAGTTCTCATCTCGAAAACCATTTATAACCTGAAATTAAGAACAAAAATTTATAATTACATTGACAATATGGCTAGGTTAGGAATAGGTGAGAACCCAATTACCAATGGTAATGAATACTATAGAGGCCTGAGATATATGCTATCCATGAGCTTAGATTTGAGCTTCCTTTTTGGGAGGTCAATGTAAGCATGCACTTGTAATTTTTTTAAGTTATATGTGTGCTATATCAATGCTTTGAGTTCTGATGGCATAATAATATTAGGCATGATGTCTTTTTTAAACCAAATGACAAAAATAAAAATAAATAATATACCAAATTAACCTTGATGCACATGGAAACGAAATATGGAAAGAAATTAAGCTTCAAAAAAAAACATACCATTTCAGTACTACTGCTGTCAAAATCAGATGGCGATTGAAAGTTAGTCATGAGAATAATTTTCTTGTTTGTGAATTTAATGCTGCTTACACCATTCTTCAGATGATCTGCTGCCACTATTAATGAATCAAACCAATCTCCTTCAGAGTTCGTAGGCTGTAACAATTTAAATTCACTTCCATAAATGTTCAAAACTTTCATACTACTTTGCTAAACCTGTAAATCAGAGATTCCCAAAGTGGTTGATATCTACCCCCGTGTTTTGAAATTGGTTTCCCAGGGGTTGACATAAACAAAAACTGATTTTAGTCTAATACTAGGGTAGTAAATATAAGAACATAGCCTCTATTTTAAAAAATGCACAATAATTAATAAACATACATAGGTCACAATTAAGTATGTTCCTTTGCAAAGTCTCAACACAGCGGACAACACCTGGAATTAGTTGGTAAATAATAATAAATACTATACTGCACTTGGCCAGCGTGATGGACTATGGCCTAAATCCTCATTTGAGAGACCTGTGCCCAGCAGTGAGACAATAATGGGTTGATGATGAACATGGTTAGTTATTTCCACCAATTTAATAAGGATCTTAAAAACTTACCTTCTCTGGTAAATCACGTATTAATCGCCAAGTGGGTGTCTGAAGTTCTGAAAATATTTCGATATGTCTAAATGACCCTGGGCTCTGTGCTGCCATATTATTTTTTGTCTTCTTAGTCCCAAGCAAGATGATTCCCAAGTAATTTTTCTCCTGAGATAGTATTTTCCGTTCAATGATTTTGCCGGTACATTCTTTGGCTCTTTCGAAAAAGCTCTTCTCGTTTTTCTGCTCAGGCGTAGACACATTTACACCAATATCTAAAATTATAATCGTAGCGCGATCGATTTTTTTGCTAGCCATTATTTCCTCTCACTGTTTGAGTACTTTGAGTGTTTGTAGTGGTAAACTGACTGAAATTTTATGAACCATCAATCAAACAAATTTGACAAAACAATACATGTACATACAAGTTCTGACAAGTTTATTTAAAAGAGCACAGCTTGTCAGAGATTCAGATAATAAAATGGCCATGTGACATTAATGGGATTGGGAAATCCATTAGGATTTCCCAGACAATGTTACGATCGTGATCATGTTATTTAGTCTAAAATTCGTGAACTGAATCTGTTGAGTAGTGTTGAGTCTAGTTTTACTAGTCTGAACTAGTTAGTTTAAATCAGGGGTTCCTAACCTTTTTTTGAACTAGGACCACTTTGATTGTTTTGTTCCAATGAGTATTGTTGTTACAATTGTATTATTAGTAACATAGGCAATCATTTGTTAGGGGAAAATTTTACATTAGTATTGCTGTAATATTGCTATAAATGATCAGAATAATTGTACCTACAGGAGATAGTATACCTATACATTAATTATGATCAAGTCTGTGGACATAGTTTCAATAGTGTATCTGTGTTTCTGTGGCTATTGTAATGTCAGTGAGTGAAGTGAAGTTGAATTGACTGAGTATATTTTGTTTGGCATTGAACTTTTTAACACAATTTTCAGCTTGTTTCTATTTTGATATGTATGACTGACTTATCATTTATTATGTTATGCTATCATAAACATTTAAATGTGCTTGATTAACTTATGTTAAAACTGTTAAAATGTTTGAATACAGAGTAGGAATAGGACGATCATTTATTACTTAAACTGAACGTCTTCAGATGCAAAATGATGAAATTTTCGTTCCAACACCGGGCCTTCTACTGTTATTTGGGTATGAGTGTTTGGATTTTCTTTCTAATAACGGGTAAGCATATCAATCTGTACATTGTTATCTTGTTATTTTATTGAAAGTATTTATTATTAACCCTTAGCCACCTGACGTATATTTTAGAAACATTACCACCTGACGTCGGTCATAG
>DWNH01001910.1:0-10575 GCA_018249895.1 Tiana niger | reverse complement strand
AAAAATTGTATGTTTATCAGTTGTCTGGTTATCATAGCACAGGCTCTGTCTAATTTGGGATCATGGATGTGAGTTGTCTCAAGATATTTATTTATTTATGTAGGAAAAACATTGAATGTTTACTAGTTTATATTTTAGTAGTAATTCTGAAATTTAGTTTCTATTTCGATTGCAGCATGTACACAGTGTCATGATCCAAAACCTATTAAAACCGAACGTGCCATAAAGTTGTATCCACAATTTGTGCCGATGTGATCTCGCAGCGGAAGTGCTCGCTACCGGAACTCGCAGGAAGCGAGCGCCCTCTACATCCGTCATGTCGCAACACGCAATATGTCTGAAATAACACAGAAATTAGTTAGTTGTATCTGCAACCGCTTTCTAAGTAATTACTACATACATAGTTACATATTATGTAGTTTATCTACATATTCTATCATGTATTTGTATCTTATATTACATGTTTATCTTACTTCACTTTGGTTTTGTTTAACTTTTGTTTTTATTACATTAAAATTTTAATTACTATAAAGTGTACGTGAGCATTTTTCTTAGAAAGATATACATATGTAGATAAATTATTTTATATTAAAAAAACTCTAAATTTAATATATTTTTCAAAGAGACTAAGTATTTTATACATTTATATATTACTTATATACTCGTATATATTTTAGTTAATCTTATAAATAAATAAATTATCTGAAACAGCAGTTGTTTTTTGTTCGCATCACTGACGTTAGATTATTGTTTAACTCAGATACAAAATAAGTTGTAATTGGTAGATTATCAGTTAATTTATTGCCGGATTATTCAAAACTGTTGAATAAATAGTCATGTTTGTTCAATTGGTTGCAAAAGAGAACAAACATGAGGACAATATTATGTGCTAAAGTAGTCAAAATGACGCACTTAATCTTCATTATCTTCAGTTTGAACTAAATTTTCATTAAGAATACCTGAGTTACATATTTGTGTTCATCATGGTTCAAAAACAAATTATAATCGCAATTATATTAACATTTTCTTATTATGCAAGCTGTAAAAATATTAAGAGTAAGTTTTACTTTAAATTTATTTTAATATAAAAAATAAATGTCCTGATAATTAAATTTCATAAAAAGTGACTACTAAGCGGACTCATGCTGGATTCGTAATAATCCTGCAACAGTCCTGCAACATTGAAAACACTGCGATATTGCATTCGCAGACTTCAACAAATAAAAATATTTTTTGTGTCAATTTAATTTTCTCCCAAAAATGTTTGAATCATTAAAGATCTTCATTAAAGATTTAAAAATATTTAATATAAATTAGATATCTTTAAAGCGTCTCAAATTTCAATAATGAGTTTAATAAAGTTGATTTTTATTAAATAAAAGTAGTAAATGAGTGCATAGTAGATACCGTTGCCACAAGAGTAAGTACAATTTATTTGCTTCAAAGATATTTTGTGTAAAGGACTAAAAGTAAAACTAGTTATTATTGTTACAGAATTCTGTATTTATTTTTAGACCATAACTGTTTAAAACAATTTTAAATGGATACAAAGAGAGGCTTTCCCAAAGCGAAAATCAGTTCAAGCCAACCTTTGAGTTGCTGCGAGTTTTTGGAATAGTTGGCTTGGAAATGTTGGGAGAAGAAATAATATTTTGTGTTTAATTTGATATAACGCTTTTCGTTTTCAATTAATATGAATTGTAGGGTATGTTCTTTCCCACAGAAAATGTAAAGACTAGATAATGTTTTAGTAAATATGTCGGGGCAGTTTATGATAACCCAAACTACTAGCGCTTTTTTTTTAATCATGAATAGTGTTACTCACGAAACATTGAATGCACTCAATATGCTTGAATTGGTTGTCAATTGGTGAATTTTAATGTCTTTCACCTATATTATTTCTTTCCCCTTTATTTCCCCTAAATAATAATAATAAACGTCGGGTTGTGTGTTGAATTAAGATCCAGAAGTCTCTAGAATTTTCCTTCCACCTCTTCGTGAGTTAGCGTATAACAACCTAGCTCCATGCATTTTTCTCACATTTTCGTGCACACCTACGTTAACTGTAATTCAAGTCCGCAATTCAAGTAGAAAAATTTAATACACCTAACTTTTCACTAGACCAAGACTTGTAATACTTTCACCCAAGCATGTCGGAATGGTTGCTACGAGTTCTGCAATAGCCACTGTTAAAACTATTTAAAATATGTACATATACGCCAGTGTATGTAATACATTCATTACAAAACGTAAATATTACGTTTATTCGATCATTATGATCAGGTAACGACTATTTTGACCGGTTCGTTCATTGTCCATTTGTGACTTAAAGTTAAATAAAGCAGTATTAAATTCTGAAATTGTTGTTCAATAATTTTGGAGTCGGGTTGTAATTCTTTAATTAATTGACTTTACATATGCCATATCTTTTTGTATACGGCTACAAGTGTATTAAATGCTTACTTATTTATCATTGTAATATAACAATTTTTTATGGTATAAAAATATGTTCAGTGGTCACTGCAGCCCATAGACAAACAGCAAATAGTACCAAAATACATTCAATAATCTTTAGTACATACATACATATATGCGTTTCTTTTTATATTAAAACGCGTTAGTACAGAACCAGACCAACATATAAATGGTTGTCGATTATCGTAACTTTAAACTCAATTGAGTTTTATAGTTCAATCGTGTAATATTGCAGTTCTTTTGAGAATCGGGTGTAGTGATAACAGATAACTCTTCGATCATGCAACTGTAACTGTCTGTGTTCAAAGTTAACAAAAACTTTAGCAGTCCAATATGTTGTATTCAGGTCTTATAAACGAGACCAGAATTATCAAACTTACACACACCGTTATCCACTATTATGAAACTTAATTAAAGGCCCATTAATTATTTGCGCAAGTGAAACACAAAAAAAAATAGTAGTCGTTGAAAACCATCTCCTAAAATATTCATAGCGGCATCCTTTTTCGTGAATCCACATACGATTTACGCTGAGCGGCGAGAAAAAGTGGCTTGCGGAGCGGACCAAAGCTCGAAATAGCTACTTTCAGCGATAAATTTCGCTATCCACTCGCCAATTCTCACTTTGTGTCGAGCAATCTACTCAGATACGTTTGTACATCCAATGCCGTAAATATGCAATTTAAAAGGTCGTTTCAGAATTCGATGTTATCTTTGAGTTTTTCTTTGTATGATATTTGTTTCAGCACAACTGGAGGCAATTTACATAATCGCAAAAGGTTGTCTGCAGGTCACTAACCTTAACGTTATGAAATAACTACAATAATGACAATTACCATTGATTTAAATTCGAACAAATTCTAAAATAGTAAAAATCTGTAAATTACATAGAGGTAGACAAGCTGACACAAAACATTTACTTGTAAACATATTATTTGTAATATGCTTATTAGGGTTGGCAAAAATAACAAAAATACTCAATTTGTATTTGGTTTGAGTATTTTTATTATTCACACATCACGCATACGCACACACGAACAGGGTCAGACAGACAGATTTTTTATTTATTCAGGTATATTAGATTTAGTGTATATTTTAGATTTAGATATATGAACTACTTGATTATATACTGTAACAGAAGGTAAAAAAAAAGTTTTTACAAAAAAACAACTATAACTGTATTTTATTACTATAAAGACAGCAATCTATTACACAAAGAATCGTATTCAACACAAGAATCGGATATTTATTTCCTTTCCTTGCTCACGTCCCGCTATTTTTCATACATCAATGACATTTAGAACGATTGATTTTGGGAAATTCCGATACGCTATCTATTCTACCAGATTTTTTAATTTAATGTATTTAAAACACATATATTATATTGTTTTTAGCTTTCTGCACTTCTCCAAACAAACTATCCCAAATAACACTCCTCCGTGCGAGCAATATACTTAAAAAGGACGCTAAATTTTCAATGATCGTCATTATTAATATAATCGTTTAAATTATTTTATGTTAATTAAATCAAGTTTACATGTTATTTAAACTGTGTTATACTACTAAGTGTATTCCATAGTCCAAATTAGGTACATTTGATGAAGTTGATGACGAAACGTATCGTTAAACGCTGATTTAACGGGTACTTACTGGGACACAAATGAAACTGTGATCAATCATTCGTTAATTTCGTCTCATGTACGCGTGTGATGTCCGTAGGGGTCAATTTGTCATGCGGGCAGATCAGAGAGTTCGTGGACGGCCACAACTTTCGGCGGCTGTCGGTCGCCCAGGGGGCGGTATTGGGGCAGCCCGCCGCTTCCGACATGATGTATATGGTTGGTACCCTGCCAATATATCAAAGCAATGTCCTCATTTACCTTTATTTTACACGTCCATCATAGCTTACCTTGTGCTGTATATATTCGTTATTGTATTTTGTTAATAGTATAATACACTATACTGTATATAGAACATGATAATTTTTTAAACATTATTATGTATTTGCTTTTGTATAAATAGTAATTGATATTTGTTTATTTTTTCTATTAAGGCCGTAATCTTGTAAAATTACAAGAATAATAACAGAGACAATATTTATGTACATATATAGTATGAGCTTCTCATTTAGCGAATATTTTTACAACGTATGTATTGTATCTGTTTTAGGTAAGATTAGTGCTTACTTGTACGTATATAATATGTGTTTAATTTTTCTTATTACGCCCGCGCCTTCACCCACGCTTTATTCAGTTTAACCATGGTATTTACCGGAGTAAGTATTTTATGTGTTAATCCAGGTATATAAATATGTGTGTACCAAATTCCATACAAATTGGTTCGACCGTAACAAACATCCAAACATTTAAAATACTAGTAGGATTGTAGGGTTACTTAATTTGAATTGTTTAACTTAATTCTATTAGGTAATAAAACGTTCGTTACAATAAGAGTTAGCAGCCTGTACAAATTTATTCATTAGAGATTATATACGGGTTCAAAGGTTTTCATATTATCTTGAATATTTAAGTTAGATTCTACAAAAAATTTTGTAGTTTCAAAACCAACGCCCCAACTTGAGATAGTACTGAGCAGACAATGTTTATCATCATTAGTTTTATACTCACTCGCAAATGCGGAAGTTGTTCGTAGGGGCACTTTGCTACATTGAAAGCAGGAGTATATTTTACGTGAGTGTATGCTGTGTATGAGATGAGGAACGATGAGCGTGAATGAAATATTACTCTACATACGTGCAGCAAGCAAAGATGCATGCTCGTGTGTAAGAAATGAAATTTTCATCTGGCTAACCATAGCCAAAGAGCGCCGAAAGCTGATGATTTGTCAATACATTGCTCGACATTCATTAAGCGTATGTAAATACGTTACAATTAAATAAAATTTTTTAATGTGATCAAACAGTTTTTTATATACGAAAATGTTTAAGTGTGGTATGCCATTTAAGGATCTCTTCGTTCATTTTGTACCTATTATCTATTTTTAATCTGTTACGTTCTATTTCAGCATGCTTTTTTATTTTCATCCTTATCTACGGAATCTTTAAGGGTTATTTCATTCACTTTAAGGTGTCGGATGGATTTGACAGTTTGCGAACTTATTCTAACCAGGATCAACATGATTAGAAATTTATTATTTCTCCAAGCATGTTTTTAAGTTTTTTAAGCTTTTGTATTATTAATATATGCTTACTATCGCCAACAAAGTGCTCATATCTCACATTAATTGTATACTTTTATGCTATTACAGATTAAATTCAAATTAATTATTATTCTCCATCTTAATCCTCAAGAGTAGCTGTGCTCCACTGATGATCTTTATGTTATGGTACTGCGTTGGTTACAATTGGATGTCTATAAGTTGAAGATACCACTTAACAAGGGCTGCATGCTACACTTCTTGCCACGAGAAAAATAAAATAAACTAAAATGAACGTGAGGCACTACGACAATACTACAAGTGGCTACATTGTGCATAGATTCACTCAGCCAGCCGGATTTGAGCCCAGAGTCAACGTATCACCACAATGTTACTAGAACACCATTTTTATATAAATAATTGACGCGTTCTTTAACAATATATAAAGTTTAATAAAGTAGCTATGATAGTTCACATATAGTTTGTTATTGTGAGAAGTCAGCACCTCGCTACAGACTTGACGTTAATTTATGCAAATATGCGTGATCCTAGCAAATTATGGCAAACGCGAACATAACCATATCTACATATGTTGGGTAAACTGACGCTCACGTATTACGGTAATATTAAACTGTATTGAAGAGTTTTGTTATTATCTTATACATTAGAATAAATTATTATATTTACCTAATGCAAATTATATTTGTACGAGTATGTATTTATAGAGACGTAAAGGCTACATATTATTCGATAGACTGTTATTTATGATTAGAGAGTATTCGCGACTTTGTTTGCGTTCATTTTATAAATACCTAGATGGCAAAAGAAACAGTTTTAAACAATAAATGTTTTATTTATAAACACATTTCACTAATTCTACTGTTGTCATAAAGGAGGATTTTAGGGTATGCATGCCAATGGCTAGAACTAAAATATTCTTTGAGGTAGGTATTACGATCAACTAAAGCCAATATGGAAAGTTAGAATATTCTCTGCAGCATTACAGCAGTTTTAAAGTTTTTTAGAAGAAGTTTTATTTTTCTAGGAAGTTTTTTTTAGGGTAAGCACGCTAATGTCGATAGCTAGGGGAAGAGGGGGCATAACGGGAACGTTAAGGAAAATAAAAAATTATAGAATGAAGAAACGATATTCATTTATTAAAACTCTCCAGAACAGTTTGGTAGCACGTGATACTATTATTATGCGTAGAATTCGGTAACTAATCAAATATTGTTTCTAATTTTAATTTTACGAAACCTTCATTTAACCCCAGGGTAGGGGTGCCTCAGGGTAGGGAAAGTTTAGGGTATCCAATTCGGAACAGTGTATCCCATGTTCATATTTATTTAGACAGAAAAACAAAAGAAGCATATGTGGATTTCTTAGTATTTTCGTCGTATTATTGCTCGATAGATACCCCATTGTGCTCCATAGTGAGGCCCCTGTTATGCACCCATTACTAACGCTATTTTAAATAATTAACAAAACAAAGCGAATCGAAATTTTGAGTGGTATTAACATATCAATGAGTAATGTCTTTAGAAAAACACGATTAAAAATCAATGTTAGAAATCTAAATACTTACCGTTTTACAGGAGTCTTAGTAATCAGATAAAATTACATGAAAAGAGGTCAAAAAGTTTTCTATCGTAAAAAAAACACGTGCAGTCTAATCGGGGGTCACTATTAGACTGAAGATTGATGGAAAACCACTGCTCATTGACTACAACAACGCATATCTAATGCGCATAGTTATCAAGATATATTAGTTGCCCCATCGTGCCTGGCTTCCCCGATATGCGCCCCCTTCACCTAAGTGTATGGTTAGGATATAACATAAATAGCATATAGGTACAGTTTAAATTCATTATAATGTTGATGTCACAGGCTTAATTTTTCATTTTCACCCTCCAATTTTATTCATTGGTAAGATTATTATTTTCAGGTGTGGGATGAAGAATTAGCTGAAAAAGCGGCGAAGTGGGCGATGAATGGTTTGTTCTCGCACAATCCTAACAAAACAATAGGTAATTAAATCTATTTTGAATACTTTTGTATACTTAATCGAATAATCAACTAATGTTTATTTTTGCCTATATACATAATGTTCTGTTCAACTAATAAAAATTCGACTTCGTTATTTTGTTATGTAGTAAAGTAGGCATATTATAGGCCAGGGTATTCCAAACTATTTTGGGCAAGAAACCCATTTTCCAAAATGAACTGATTCCTCAGACCCCGATAGCCAAATTACTTTAAAAATCTCGTATCTAGTTTTTTTCCTATTGATACAAAATAATTACCAAATTAAAAACTTTGCGGTTTTCGTTCATGTCGGTATCGAAAGGGTCAATATCGACCCCTTGAGGTCGACCACTTTAAGAATCTCTGTTCTAGGCCATCTCACTTACCCTCCCGTGAGATTACAATTAAAGTAGGCCTTTATAGGCCTTTTTATATTATTATTATCAATACAAACATGAATTACAACCGCAGTCTTCTAGTTTAAAGAAAGAATTCCAACTTATCTATAGATTTTTATCTTTATAATTAATTTATAGGTTCTCAACGCTGGAAAGAAGTTGGTGAAAATATTTACCTTTCGAAATTCACCGGAACTGGTATACTGGCGTTTGTGGACATTATTCCTAATATTCAAGAAGCTCTCCAGTCCTGGTTTATGGAACATTCAAACTATGCGTTCGTCCCTTTCCAACTTGGTACCAAGAAGCCTATTGGTCATTATACACAGGTAATTATTAAAATTGGAGTAAAAAATATGTAGATTTAGCTAAAATATTTGATTACTAAGTGGTAAGTTAACGTTTTTGTCTTTAATGAGCAACGAAGACAATTATAACAAATTTCAAAGAGGGAAAATGTTTTCCAATTAACAGATGTCAATCATCATCTTTACTACTTATAGATTTACTCTCTTTTTTTATTACAAAATACCTTAATATAATTATTATACGTTAGGATTTATAAGGAGGTAATTATGAAAAGAATTCTCGCTTCTGTCAAAATCCCTTAACTAAGGAGCTATCAAACGGGAGTAAAAGTCGTACTTAAAGAAAACCTCAGAGGTAAGTTGATTATTTATAAATATATATAAAATAGGCATCTAAAGGATGGATAAATGGTCTAACAACAATAATATATTAAGTAATTACTCATTCTCGGTCCTCAGATTAAATTATTTAAACAAAGTTTTTCTTAGTAGTCAAGATTTGTTTGACAATTGAGAAACTTTTATTGGCACGGAATGAAATTGTTATTAAAACTATACTACATTCCAGATGGTTTGGGCCACTTCAACCCGATTGGGGTGCGCCATATCGCAAGAGAAGAAGAATGGAGAGACACTGACGCTGTTCGTTTGTAACTACGGGCCCACGTAAGTTTAACTACAATCTACATTATATCTATTAGGTATATACTAGGAATCTAGAGCTAAAGATACGCATAGACTATCAGAAGACCAAAAAAAATTGGATGTTAAAAGCAATACCTAAACCTGAGTTGACGTCGTTGGCCTGCTCATAAGGAATACGCCGGCGTAGACTAGACACAAGTTCTTTAATCCTTAATGAAATCCTGCATTGTCTAGCTGGTAATGTATTTCTAAATTATAATACAATGGTCCCTTGTACTTGGTAACTACTTTTATATAAATAGACGAAGCATAAGTTTTTAAATTCGAAACATTTTACTTTTTAAGAATAGCGAGCGCACGAAGGAGTATGATTTGGCATTGGCATTTGGCAGTTATAATTGTACCTATATGGAGAAGAAGTGCAGAGTTTTTAAAATTTACATAATAATACTCGTATATGTTATACATCCATTATACTAACAGATATAAAATGAAACTGTTAATACTTATAATCCATTTGCTAATCATGACGTCTCAGAATTTATCTAATGGATGAATTATGCGAACAAATAATGTTGTTGTTATATAATTTTTTGGGTGGATCATTTATAAAACGCACATAATATGTATTGAATATTTTAGTCAAATAAAGTTTTAGTGAATTAAGGTCGAATTTTGACCAATGGCGATTTCTAATAAATGACAATAAAAATGTGTATTTTCTTTTTACAGTGGTAATTACCTCGGAAAATTGCCCTATAAGTCGTGCAAACTACCCGGAAATCTTCACAGTTATCCAGAAGAATGCACAAAATCCTACGGAAAGATCTGTTCTATTTAATTATCTTTATTTTATTATAGTTAAAAAACTGTAATTATGCAATTAACTAAACTTGTTATTAAAGTAAAAAAATATAGATTTTTATTCTATCGTTTAATTAACGTAACGGATCCTGATCTACATTTGTATAAGTCAAAAAATTTTATTTATTTAGTATTTATAGGTTCAGAATTTTCAATCACCTCCTTAGTATAGACTAAGAGGACAGAATAGTCTGTAATCGATAATGATGACCAGAAGCACAGATACAATATATCTGCAGACTATTCTTTAAAATAAATATTTTAATGTTCTTGTGTTTTTTACACTTACAAAAGAAGGTACTCGTAACAAATATGATGAAATACTGTAAATAAACGATGTTTTACCAAAATCTATGTATTGGAGCTGTGTAAATTGCCCTAATTTGACTGAAAATCGTATTTCCTGTTATTTTCTATCTAATCTTTCGTTCCGCATGTTGACATACAGGACGCGGCAACATTAGATCGCTCTGCTTTCCTGGAATCGAATATGATATATGTGTTGCACAGACCACTTAATTCTATTCTTCCCATAATAAAACAACAAATTATGTGTATAATACGAATTTATTTAACCTAATGATAGGTCATTATATGTATCATTATATTATTACTAGTGACCCGCCACGGCTTCGCCCGGGTGCAATTTAGAAATTCGGATAAAGGACAATCGGTTGAACGGGGCAGAAGTTGCTACTCTGCAG
>DWNH01001909.1:0-10575 GCA_018249895.1 Tiana niger | reverse complement strand
TAGGCCTGTGCTATGGTAACCAGACAACTGATAAACATACATAAATATTTTTAAATACATACTTAAATAGATATTTTTATATAAGTTAGTTTTAAGTATACAAGTTATAATTTTAAGTATTAGATAACAGTTAGTTCCCTTAATATTATTAATAATAAATTTTTATGAGTATTTAATGCAGTCATAATTAGTTAAGCTATAATCTATATATGTGTGTATATAAAAGTCGATGTGTGCCCTTATGGAGGGCACCAAAACGACTAGACCGATTTTGATGAAATTTTTAGGCAATCTGTAGATTAACCTAGCGAGTGGTGCTGTTTGGCAGTGACCAGAACAACACATTGTCTTTTTCGAGCTCAATCCTCGGAAACAAATTAGGTTTTTCGACGTTATTACCATTCTTTGAATTAAACGTGACTAATTTACCGGCGAAAAAAAACGTGGCAAAGCAACCTAAAAAATTATTTTGTCTTTGATATAATTATAATAGTTTCTGTTTTAGTTTAAATAGCCGTTGTAAATTAAAAGCATAAACACCATTAAAATCAGCACATAATCAGCTGTTGCCCGCCCGCCATTTTGGTTTCTAGTTTTTCTACGGCGAAGGCACGCAAGGTTCAGCCAGTCACGGGCTGCACAGTTAATAAAATTAAATAAGGTATGATAGGATGCGTTCACACTATTCTGTCGGTCTTTTTAAATAAGATTTATTTTGGAATTAATTAGTTGGAAAAATGGTTTAGTTAGGCAAGAAGAAAGAACGTTGTTTTTTCAATTTTTCCAGGTATACACTCATTGACAGGCGACCTATTTTAACAGTGTAGTGGAAGTCGATCCTTATACCTGTACAATATTAGCAGTTACCTAGGTACCTACTTGTGTTCTAGTGTTACTAGAAAGGTCAGTTGCTAGTCTAGGTCATATAGAGCTTGCGTGGGCAGAGCGAGATGCCTAGATATGTGCTAACTGGCTTGCAAAGTAGATTGGTATTTGCGATTTTAGCATGAGTTCTGTCATTTGCATTGTAAATTTTTAAATATTTAACTTTTACTAACTTTTATACTTGCTATTGCCGTTTATATCCATTAGCCTGTTTTATTATATAAAGTATATAATGTATAAAGTATATGCAATTTATTTAGACAGAATATTTTATTTTCTTTGATCGATGTAGGTACACTACGAGTATATTATTGCAATGGGTCTAATGTCTTTATAGGCGGAAAGCTGTCGCCTGGGGAAGTACCATTGCCACGCCCAATTCTACTGTAAAGCAATTGATTTTATGTTTATTTTATCGGAAAGAGACTGTAGTTGCTGGGGTTCACTAAATACGAGGCGACAATCTTAGTCCTCAGAAGTAGCAACGTATCTATTTGCGATCTCAGGTAGGACTAAAGTATTGCTGAAGTTGCAAGTGGATGTCCAAGGTTTGCAGTGACCAC
The DNA here is from genome assembly GCA_018249895.1 of Tiana niger. Classification (NCBI taxonomy): domain Eukaryota; kingdom Metazoa; phylum Arthropoda; class Insecta; order Lepidoptera; family Hesperiidae; genus Tiana; species Tiana niger. The sequence goes on along the minus strand of DWNH01001909.1, from coordinate 9,127 downwards.
TTAACACCAGGTGGCATGCATGCTTGTATAGCGTAGCGCACGCTATATACTGCCCAAAAAACTTATGATCAAACAAAGTCTATACGGTAATAGAGTATAAAAACCTAGTGTCCTCTATATTCTTCTAAAACTATTATTTATATTTATTAATTATTATTTATAACAAACAAATTTTTAGTGTAGATAATTTATAATTTTTTATCAATATTTCTTATGAATAACACAGATTGATAAAAAAAAATACGAAAAATATGCCATAGATAAAAAAAATTACTGTCAGATCTTCGCGCAAATTTGTATACTTTTTTTTAAAACAAAGTCAGAGGATAAGTTCTGCCAATGTATTTTTTAATTTTAAGTCTCGCTCACCGGATGGGCTCGGATACCGACCTGTCTTGTAACTTGTGATATATGATTACTTAGTTATCCGAATGTCGTTTTGAATAACTTAAGGATATTTCTTTTTTATGCTTTTTTTAAGGAATAAATTCTATCCATTGTTTTTAAATTTAATGGAATAGCGAATAAACAAACAATATGAATAGTAGTAGTATCAAAAAGTCCCAAGAGGCCATAGAGTCTAGAGTATTTGTCATTGTCTTTAAAGATATCTGTCTAACACGGCACGAGCAAGGCACCGAGCTATGCCTGACAATCTGATTTACATTCCTACTATTCATAAAATATGATTTAAAACAATGAAAAGTTATCCAATTGACTAACAACTATGACGTAATTAGTCGTTTAGCAACTACATAATAATATGTTGCGTTTTGTAAGCACATTAAAAGTATCTCAATTGACTCAAGCCAGCAGCCTTATTATCGATAATTTTCCGACACCACGATGCTCATTTATAATTGCCAAGGCCTTTTTTAATACGTAATCAGCGTCTAAGTGAGAATATAATTAGTCTAGCTCAGTGGCCATGACAGTTCTTTACGTCATTTAGCTAACCTCAATACTGTAATAGTATTCAACTGGATAATAAAACGCAACCTTTTTTTTTATTAAAAAAAAAACCATTTTAAGCAAAAATTTAAACCAGAAAAAAGAATGTGGCCGTGATACATATCTGATGAAACTAAACTGGTTCGTCATTCTGCCAGGCAGAAATTCCAATAATTAAGATTTTTTTAGGTGGTACCAGTAGGTGATGATTTCCACCGCCACACCCGTTTCTACCGTAACGCACTTTATAGTGTTTCGGAAGAATTGTGCGGTCGTCGGAGTATTTTTATTTATTTTTTTTTAATTTTATTTATTCTTTATTGCACCTTATATATAAAATGAACAAAAGGCGGGCTTAATGCTTAAAGAATTCTCTACCAGCCAACCTTTGGGGAGAGGAACACAAGTAAATCGGTGGTCAGTTGTATATATAATATAATAAACATATATGTATATGGACAAATAAAATAAATACATACAATACATGCAATAAATACATACAATACATATATACACACAGGACGACTATCTTAGTCCTCAGGAGTAGAACCTCTAATTAGGATCTCTGGTAGGACTAAGGTACTGCCAGAGGTTGCATAGGAATGTCCATGTACTCTATTTCTACTTCTAAAAAAAGCTTTCTGTTTAGGCCTGGGTGTTAGTCTTATTGCCTTTGTGTATGTCGTTGCATGCACGCCATAAAAATTCAAATAATATAACCTAAAAACCTCCCAAACATATGTTAAATATATATGTACTTAGAAAACATAATTTCGTGTTTATAATCAAAGATTTCCATTGGAATACTTATACGTACCCCACTAATCTCGCCCGACCAGTTGGTTGTAATCGTTATATATAATTATACTCTGTGTCCATTATATTTGCATTTGACATTTGTCGTGTCGCTCACCATGTCCTTGAACAATGACATTTTGGAGAAGGGGTTTGGAGATCTGCGCGGGAGGTGGAAAAACCTTTGATGTTTTGGGTTTAAAGAATTTATTCTCATAAAAAACATACAGTTTTGCTTACAATGAGATACAAAAAAGAAATGAAATATAAAACAGTATAACCTCTGAGGCCTTGAAATTTTTGTGCTTAAATAATTTAATGAATTTTGCATGTCCTAATTTAACTTACTACTACTTACTTACTAGTCATTGCATATTGCTTTAATTTCTTTTGTTTGTTTTGATGTTATACATAAATCTTTGGCAGGTGATAGGCTTTGTCGCCACACCCATTCTTACTGTGAAGCAATTTCAGAACAAATTTAGTGTTTCGGAAGAAGAGTTTGGTTGGAGTACACTAAACACGGTAGATCATCATAGTCCTTAAATGACAATTCATCCACTCTTATATGCGGTCTCCGATAGAACTGCAGTACTGCCTGTCTATAAATAGTTAAGGGCATTAGGGCATAGTTAAAGTGTTAAGGGCATTGTTAAACTTATACCTAGCCTGCGGGAAAAACATGCAGTTGTGACACTCAAGCTTTCAAGTTCTGCGCCACCTGTATATGACTTAAAGATTTTTAATTTAATTTAATTTCTTTTTGTAATTTTTAATTTTATGTGTTTGTTACTAACAAAGTTTTAGAAATGTTATGGACTGGAGTTCAAAATAATATTATTATTTACGTAGAAACCTAGCAAACAGTTAGACTGGGTACCTAGCAAGTTAACGAATGTAATGTTCTGCTAGAATTACCTTAGGAGAAAGATTATTTCATAAATCAGACTGAATCTGAATGTAAAATGACTGGCAAACAGGCATACGGGCCACCAGATGGTAAGTACTGTCGCGAGGATCAAAATCCAGCTTAAATTGCATATTGTCTATTCTGCCGCTAACTCTAAGTCTTACAAAGGTCACGCCCAATTAAAATCCAAATTTTATCTATTACAGCAGAAGCATCTCAACAAAATCCTTGAATAGTAATTTAGAAAGGAAAACGTTTGAATGTTAAATGGAGTTTCTGTTTAAAAGCGGTATATTAAATTTTCTAATAATCATAATGTTATTTGGTTTATACTCATAACGTAAATTATACAGACATAATCATCATCAACCCATCATAGTCCCACTGCTGGCCACGGGTCTCCTCTCGAATGAGATGGATTTTAGGCCACACTCCACCATGCTGGCCAAGTGCGGGTTGGTGGACAGGTGGACATAATAATAAACATATAATATCTAATATCTTGGGACAACTCACACACGGTCATCTGATCCCAAATTAGGCAACTAGGCCTCGTGGTGTAGTGGTTAGTAAATCTGACTGCTAAACGGGAGGTCGTGGGTTCGATTCCCACCCAGGACAAATGTTTTTGTGATGAACACGAATATTTGTTCTGGGCCTGGGTGTATTCTTATCTATATAAGTATGTATTTAAAAAAAAAAGTATTTATGTATGTTTATCATTTGTCTGGTTACCATAGCACATCATCAACCCATCATAGTCCCACTGCTGGGAACGGGTCTCCTCTCGATTGAGAAGGATTTAGGCCACAGTCCACCGCGCTGGCCAAGTGCGGGTTGGTGGACTACCATAGCACAGGCTCTGCGTAATTTGGGATCAGATAACCGTGTGTGAGTTGTCCCAAGATATTTATTTATAAGATATTTATTGATTACTTAATAAAATAAATATTTTAAAAAGAGCTTAAATAAAAATCCCTAAGTTCATTGTGCAATACATTTGAATTCCTACTGAACCCACACATTTGGAACAAGCATCAAAATTCCTCGATTCGCGCCATACGCAACCGATCCCGCGATCGCTCGTTTTTTGTTTTAATATTATTTTTAAATCCGGCAACGGTCTAACGTCTTGGCGCGAATATGGCGCCAACCGGCCATTGAATAATTAACCAGTTTGTGAATAACTTAAATCGATTCACAGTGATTTGGAGGACATCGCGTCGTATGATAGCTCCTCTCGAAGTGCGGGCGACACGAGAATATAGCGCTTATTCAATGTTCAGTTATCTCCATGTGTTTGTGAGTTTACGACGTGCTTCGGCCATGGCTGTTGGTTCTTTTTTCGAAATTGTGGAGCGCGCGTTCGAGGCAAAGGTATATTATACAATTTTACGTACATAGTTTTAATCTGTGCAGCTTATTTTGTTTTGAAATTAGAATTTCGAATATTTTATCTGTTTATTAAATATTTTTACGTTTCTATTACATCCTGGTGTGACTTTTATTGATTCTATCGATGAGTAAGGCGGTGTTAATAATGCAGGAAAATGTGTTTGCGATTAATTATAATCTGTGTTTTTTTTCTACTGTGCTATTGGACTGTTAATATTTTCCGTAATTGTTAATATCTAATAGTGTTATAAAATGTCATGTTAGTTTCTTTAAAAAATTAAGGACCTATCTTATCTGTTTTTTTATTTCTTTTTTAAAGAAAGAGTTCTTATTTTAAGTAGTTATGAGTCCAAGTCCAGTATGCCAAACCAGATATTCATAAGATTGTTACATGTTAAGATAGATATTATTAGATATTATGACAGTAAGGTAAAGATTACGTAATTTTGTATAATGTATGCTAAATCAAGTTGTAGCGAAGGATACAGGTACAGATGATAAAAATCTTATTCTCGTTAAACTTAGAATATAAAGCAAACCGGTTATTCGGGTACACATAAACCATATTAATTACTTGATAAGAAATTAATTATCATAAGTATATGATGTTATTTAACTACTAAAACAATAATTTCTGTTTCGAAACTCAAAAATTTGTTACTACTGTTATGGTACTACCGCCACACCCATTTCCACCACGGAGCAATTACGACCATCGCTCAGGTGTGTCTTGCTCCGATCTCAAAGGTGAACAAAAAAGTGAAATATGAAATTTTTAAGGAAAAATTTTCCCTAAACTACTATAGACGAACAAAAGGCGGGAATTTACAAGGGACAGTCATCGTCAACCCAGCAATGATTTTTTCACTGGTTTCCTTCCGGGTGAGATCTATTTTTAGGCCATAGACAATCAGAGTAGCCATATTTAATAATTTTTTCGTGTTGCCATTTTCAAGAGTAGGAAATATGCGGTGTAACAAAAACTACATTTAGTATCTGACCACATTTAGTCAAATCAAAGTTAATTTTAATAATAAAATGAGTTTTAATGTTGATATGGAAATAATTAAACAAAATCTAAGTTTGTACTTAAACTATGTTCATTAGAATCTGGTATTTAAATCTAATATTTGTTAAGATATTTAAGTTAAGGTTTTTAAATCTATAATTTGAGTTGGGAAACCGCTATAAAGCATATCGTATTTTTTTTTGCATATAGAAATATATCCAATTAGTTCAGAAAAAACAACATTATTTGAACAGATTTCAACAGATTGAGGTTAACAATGACTACTAATATTTTGCCTTCATCAGTTTTAAACATTTCATTTTGTCTTTTACATCTATAAATCTTTTAACATGTCCCAATACAAGGTACTCAGTAAATCCTAGAAAATGAGCAGATTTGTACTAAAAAAGTGCCGTAAAACTTATGTAATAGATGTTAGGCTGCCGCCCGGGGAAGTACCACCGCCACACCCAGATCTACCGTGAAGCAATTTATTGTGTTTCGGAAAGAGCGTGTGGATGCCGGAGTTCACTAAATACGAGGCGACCATCTTAGTAGCAACGCATCTATTTGCGATTTCAGGTAGAACTAAGGTACTGCCTGAAGTTGCAAGTGATGTCCATGAGTTGCAGTGCCATTTAACACCAAGTGGCCTACACGCTCGTTTACTACTTTTATTCAATAAAAAAAAAGTCTCGTTGCTTGTAAATTGTTAACGTGTAAGGTAGCACACTACTTCGCCGCGATAACATCTGACTTATTCTATTAATGTTGTTTTTGATTTACGCGGGTAATGTTCTACTTTGGGTTATAAAAATGTAACGCTAATCATGATTTTTACATTGTAGGTTGTAAAAAGTACTGTAAAAATAACCTGACACGAAGCTACTTCTTTAACCTAAACTAGTTTGGTTAAGATTGTCCGGAACAGATTGCTATATTAGCGATAAGACCGCCTTATGTTTTCTTGTTTGTCATTATATTTGTATGTTATATCGTCACTGGAAAGGCTAAATTACTAAAGCGATAAAATACCTTTTTTATACCGTTGAGTTTGGTTTTTTTCGTCTACAGAATGGTCTAGGTCTCATTGCAATCTGAGCATTATTTAAAAAGATAAAGGCGCTTTAGCAGTGTTATTTTTCGTTTTTCTCGATCCGTCTCTTTTACTTACCCAAAACAAATTAATTTAATAAAGTATTATTTTCTTGCATTTTACCAATGTTCTAACATATTCTTAATTTTTGGACCCATATAGTTGTACAGACGAATAGACATCCAATATACTGCTGAATAATGAAACAAAACTATTACACAATCCATTGACTTTCAGTCCATTTCATCGGCGACTGTTGCCGGCCGTTTTACGGTCGGTAAACGTAAGATCACAATCGTAAAGTCGGCAAAAGACAAACGTGGGTCGCAATCAAATTTGTATTCAAGGAACCCCTGAATACGAAGAGGGTCAGCCGATTACACAGTCGCGATCGGGGACTCTGAAGTTGTATGGTCTTCCTTGTATCCGCTTTCCTGAGTACATCTTTAGTAAGATTATTTTCGTTTTCTGTATTAGAGAGAAATATTTTTTGGGTGTATTAAGTGGATAAATTGGGTCCCTGGGTCGCTGTACCTTGTCGAAAGCAGCTTTGAAACCAGGCAACACGAATGGGCTATCCGTTTTTCAGTAGGTAACCCATATTGGGTATTGTGGTGTAGTATAACCCAGCCCTTACACTGAACATATCGTATTATACTGTTAATGAAAATTTGTAGCTTATATTTATTTAGATTTTCACTGTAAAATACATTTTTTTAAATTACATGTATAATTCATTCTAATTAGTCCAGTCGTTTTTGAGTTTATCCCTTACAAACAAAAACCAAACTTTCCGCTTTATAAAATTAGCGATGAAAAGCTGTTTTAAACTTACGCGAGCACTTCCTAGTTTAGAATAAAATGAGCACTTTTCAAAACAATAATAGATAACTATGACAGGAATGAAAGATATGTTGTAATTTATGCTAGCATCGGATTTTTATTTACTTATCTTTTCTGTAGTATATCGTATTTAAAAAAATCTCTTCTCATATAATAAATTTATTATGATAATATTTCTGCAGACGTACAAAGAATATCAGGATGACTCACGATTATTTTAACTGAAGAAAAACTACGTCCAGCGTCCAGCTATTCAATACTATATTTTTATCTCCTGTTTATTATAAATACACATTATAATAGTACCTACATTAAATGATATCATCGTTCTGCGAAAGGTATGAAACGAACGAAGCCTACCGAGTCTCGAAATAAACCTAGTGTTACAAAAAGCTAATTGGTCTGACTCAGTTCACATCCGTTTCACTATTTAACTCGTTCTTGTTATCAATTCTCCTTCCAATACTGTAGAAGCTCACCATAAAAGCCAGGTGACTTTACGAAGATAGCAATGGAAAGCGCGTCTGCGAAGATCGCTAGGGTACAGAATAAATAGGAATTTTATAATAATGCAAAAACAAACACGATCAACCTGTTCCAGTCGGCGTAGGTTACACGCCAGTAGGCAGGACAATGACTTTCTCATTACGATTGGACTTGGGCGTGACCGAGTAACGCTGACAAGATGTAATGCCTCTTTCTTGGTGAAGGTCTCCCTATTGGCAGTGAAAAGCACATGGAGTGGACTCATTTAAGTTGTTTAAATTAATTTAAAAAAATTTACAACTATATAATTATAGTGTTGTAAACACACATACACAGACACACACCCATATATATATATAGGCGCTTTTGAGTTTTATATTTATTGATACATAGCAAACAAGAATGCAGGCCACCTGGTCTTAAATGGTCACTGCAACCCATATGCAAGATCAGGCAGTACCTAAGTCCTACCTGAGATTGTTGAATTAGATATAGTAACACAATAACTTGTTTTCACTATTTCATCTAAGAAATTATTGTTCAAATCCGAGATTTCTTCAACATTCCTAAGTCATTTAACGGTTTAAGTCTGTCTATGCATAATTAACGTAGGTAACTATTTACAAACTCATATTTTACTTTATTATTATCAAGAATTAGTTTACTGCTTAATTAACTTCCTGCCTACTTACATATATTAACTTTTTAGTGCAATATACTTAAAATAAATAACACTTTAGCACTAAGTGACTTTACATTCATAATTTTGCTGCCTAAATGCCAACAATACTAAGAATATTGGACGCGGCTAATATTACGGCGATACGTCAGAGTTACGAGTACCTATTACTACATACATACATATATACTTATAATTAGCGAGGCGTCTAAGAAATAGGCCTTGGGTACAATACTAGATGGCAACTTAGTAAAACGCCAACTGTGAAAGATTCGACCAAAGCCCAGTTACCAGTTACATATATGAAAAACAGCGATAGCTGACTTTACTGTGCCCAATTCAACAGAACCTTTAAAACTAAGTTTGGCTTCGCTAGCCATTTGCGAATGCATTCCAGGAGATTATAAGATACGATCGGGTACGACGAGGACGCCAGCAACCTGCATTACTTACTGCATTGTTTCTGTTCTTACACGACATTTACTGATCTTAAACAAAAATAAACCAAATCCGACATAAACAAAACAATCCAACCACCCATCAGCGTTTAGTTGTCCACTGCTGGACATAGGCCTCCCCTAGTTGGCGCCACTCCTTAGCATCCAGCGGTTTCGCTAACAAAACAATACTTCAATAAATTGGACTTAGCGGGTATAACTAATAACTATTTGGTATTAATAAGATAAGAAATGTAGTCGGTTTAACACTTGATCCTTAAGACATAAATTGTGTCAATGCCAGCTATATATAATTAAATTCGAATCTATTAATTAAAACGATTAAAATTGCGTCGGTTTGTTCGAAATCTGCTTTGTCTGTTAATAAGATTGCAGCTTGAACTTTTGCCATCGGAATTAAAGTTATACCTACAAATTAATTAGTGATGATTTTTAATGTAAATATGTACATTTTTAGGATAGTTTTTTATTATATTATTAATTGTAAATGTAAATATCTAGTTAA
>DWNH01001908.1:0-10575 GCA_018249895.1 Tiana niger | reverse complement strand
GTGTCGTTTTTTCTACAAACGTAGAATAAGGCGAAAGATAAAAATTTTAAAAAGATTTTTATCTTGTTACGCCAAAGGCCAAAGAAATATAACTTCTAATGCGTGTAAATAAGTACACACACACTTTTTTTAATCCAAGGACATATTTGACTCCCATAATAAAAACTCAATCAGTTACAGTAATAATCTCACAATTTCAATAATAACATAATATGTTGTTTTGTTGTGTTGATGAATTTATTGGTAAAGCTAGTTTTCTATATTTGAATATTCAATTTCTACTATTACATTTCTGTTATAAGGTTGACCTCTTGTGGGCCTTTTTTCTTGACATTTATTTTTCTTTTTATAGACATTGTTTTGGGTAACTGCTGATGCCTATTTCATATCAAGAAGTTCTTAGACCACTATTAATATAATTTTGAAACACCTTTTTTTACTGCATTCCTCTGTATATCTATTTGACAAAGATATTCTTTTTATATCTAATGTTATCAAAATGATATAATTTCTATCTATCAAACCATTGAATACTGTATTCAGCTAGTATCTGAATTATCTGAAGTTTACAGGATGCACCTATCTCAAACCACTTGAGGATAGATGTTTACTTTAAAAATCATTCTGAAATTTACCACTACTTTATTTTCACATTATCACTATATCATAATATGTTGTCTAATTAAAAGTTAAAAAAAAAGTGTTTTTTGACTGCACATAGTGTCCTAATTGTATTTTCTGTTATATGGCTTATTATGATTTTATTATTTAACTATGATAAATATGTATATCTATGCATTTGTAGATAAAAATCTCTTCCAACATAATTATGTAGTTGTTAAAGACTTCTTGCTATAGCCTTTGCTTTTGCCTATATGTTAGTATTATAGCTGAAAATGAATATGTGTGAAATCTGAAAGTGTGAAATTGATTATTGCTAATATTCTTTATTTGTAGTCAGTTATAACAACGAGTATTCTGGCTTGTATGGTGGAGTGCTTGAAAGTCAAACAAAATTCGCAGCTGCTTGCATTCCTAGAATACTGAGCTTGTACAAGTATACAAAGTCAATTCCTACTTCTGTTATAATTATTGGACATTCTATGGTAAGTTTTGCTTAAATATACTTAAATTTTTTAATTTATTTTATCATTATTTTTCTTTAATATGCTACTATAAGGTGCAGTTTTCCTTTTGCTTTTTTGCAGTTTCAATTTAATTTTGTTTTGTGAAAATTGTCAATTATAAAAATTAAGCTTGTAATAATTATTTTTATTATAAAAGATGTCAATGATGGCAAGGAGAAAGTAAGTTATGTTGTTTAACTTACAAGATCTTACAAAATTTATTTTCACTGTTCTCTGTAGACTGTTTTGACTGTATGTCAGATATTCAACTATTTACTACTAATCGTAATTTTTAACATATTTTAGGGTGGAGTCATAGCCCAGCGACTTATGACATATTCAGCTCTGAACACAACTGCTACGAATCTTGTCATAACATTAGCAGCTCCTTTGAAGGCACCAGTCATAAATTTTGACTTTGTCATGAATAGTTATTATTTTTGGCTGAATGCAGAATGGGAGTTACAAATTGTGGGAAATAAGGAACTAGAAGACAAGAAAATGTTGATAAGTATTGGGAGTGGTCCCAGGGATGTCCTTGTGCCTGCTGCTTTGACATCATCAGACAAAAGCTATTTGAATACTTTGGTGAGAATATTTGAAAATTAAAATCACAGTTTAATTATTTAACTAAAGTTGAAGTTGCAAGTGGATGTCCATGAACATCCACAACATCACTGCGGTGACAGTCGGTGACCTGCACGCTCATTTGGTACTTTTATTCAATTAAAAAAAGCGATAGTTAAAAGAAATTTCTTATTAGAAATTCCTTGAATTGATTTAATTTTCAAATTGAGCAGCTTTTAGGCATACAAGCGTCTTTGAATTATAGTTCCATTTTTCATTTAGTAGTTTATCATACTTTTGACTGTACAGAAGTAAAAGGAATCATTAATTATTAAGTATAGAATGGGTAATTCACAGATAAATTAAAAGATAAGGAAGTAATGTTGGTTTTCAGATTGACACCTATCAATTGATATGTATTATAATTGGGTGAAGTAGGTACATATATGTTAACGGAATATAATTTTTATAAACCATTTTTGTCAGTTGTAATCTCACCGCTCAAAGATCAAATAGATAGTATAGCATAGCGCCCAAGTTATATGGTCGTTTCATGTAATAAATAGCTGATTTCGACTGTGTTATCAAATCCGTACATTCCGAATTAATAAATATTTTATTATTTATCAATAAACTTTGTAATAATTGAGACGTAAATCACACTCATGTGGTCTGTATTTCCCCTGTGTCAGCACATTTTTCGAGGCATGATTTCACAAGCGTTGCAGTGATTTCCAAGCTCTGATGGTGGGTGAATGAATAATTTGGAACAGTCAATGTAGTGCCACTCTCCATTTTTATTGAAAGAACTCTTAATTTGAATTCCAGGAGTTGCCACATTTTTTAATTTCGTCTTCATATTCTAACGGCCAAAGTTAAACATGTAAGACTCGCGTCAGGTGCCATTCCGAAGCCGCAACTTGCGCAAGAGCCAATCAGTTTACCTCTTACCTTCGTAAATCATCTAGCATATATTTTAAATATCGAGGGATTTCTTATTTTGATCCGATTCGTCCTGCGATCCTATTCGCCTCGGTTTAACCTATAATTAAGGCTGAAAATGTAATAATTTCACTTAACAAATTATAAAGTATTATTATTGATTAACATGCAACAAAAATTATAACTACCTATGTATGTTTGACGTTAAAAACTCTGTTATGACTTATTAGTTTTTTGATTTATTAGTCTGAAGGTACGTAGACCAAAATACTGTTATTAATTGCGCACTAATCGATCAAAACCGATTACATTTAATTATATGTTATGTAATTGACCATGTCTATTAGCCTAGGATTGTGATAACTCCTATAATATAAACTTTATGATAATTCGTTGTCGATTGTGGATTGTGTCCTATTGTCGTTCGGGCCTTCCGTCGTGTACCTTGCAGAGCAAGAGAAGTACGTCCTTGTCCTAATTTAGGCACCTGGTCTATAATTTTATCATATACCTAACAAATTTTCATTCAGTCCATTTTCTGTTCAGAATGAATGTGTTCTCTAGTGTATCTGCGAAGTGTAAGATCCAATAAATGAAATTAAAATGAAACCAAGTGAGCCCTAATTATCATACTTCCTTTCGAATAAATAAAGATATCAGAATCGGTCTGCTAGTTAAAAATTATCGCCTAACACACACTTAATAAAAAATTCCAAGATATTGATAACCTCTTTTTTTTGTAATCTGTTAAAAAGCATCAAACGATTGATAATTTCCCTGATTTAATGAAAATATCTACAATGTGCATCAACAATCCTTTTATTTATATTTTTTAAATACATGGTACTAGTTTTAACTCGCGACTTCATTCATATGAGTAACTATACGTTTGCTTTGTGGATTTGTTGAGAGCCAAAAAGGATTTTCTTACAATCCCTACAAAACCCCAGCGAATGAATTTTCAAAAGTATAATTCTTCTGTATGTGCAAGTGTGTGTAGCCCACAACACGTTTTTCCAATACAAAAAATTTATTTCAGTTCATTTTAATCTATCAAGACATCTTTGTTTTAGGCTACCGCTATACCAGGAGTATGGGTGTCCCCCGACCACGTGAGCATGGTGTGGTGTAAGCAACTAGTCTTGGTGATCAACAGGTACTTGTTCGACATTATTGATCCTAACACTCACCAACTATCTGAAAATAAAAGGATATTAGAATCGAAGGCACTGCAATACTTTCAGGTAACCTTATTAATTTTAATGCGTTACGTTTTCATATACTTAACATTGAAAATATCCTTACTTTCAATGATAAGTATTATCATTACCTTATTATTGAAAGTATCCTTATTTTCAATGATAAGTATTATCATTACATTGTTATTATCATTGAAAGTATCCTTACTAAAGTATCCTTACTTTCAATGATAAATATAAATATAAGAAAACGTAGACAGACTTAGATTTTTTAACTCATTGTTTCCGCGCATGTTTAAGCTATGGCTATGGCATGGTCATCTTCTTAAAGTGTAACTTGCGGACTATGATATGGGGTTCTTAAAAAAGGCGCTAAGAGAGCACTTCTTCAAACCAGGCAATGCATTGCCTGCCTTGGGTGTTATAAATTGAAGAATGCAAGTGCAATGACGAGTTCATTTCCAAACGTTGTTGACCGATGATGAGTTTGGGCATGAAAAGACGAGTTAACTTGTCACTGGTCAACAACGTTTGGGCTTGAAAAGATGAGATAACTCATCACCGGTCAGCAAAGTATTAATAATATATGACAGGATTTCGATTTAGGCCAAAAATTATATAGTTACTTTAATTTTATTCGATTGACACATTTTATAGATGAAAACTTGATCTGTCAACGTTATTAGACATCATCATTTCTTGAGAGCCCTCGATGCTTTTAGATACATTTCAAATTATAATTTCAGGCAAATCGCTCGGTGTCATTAGATCCGAAGAAAACTCGACATGAAGTGCCTATGACAGTTGATGCGTTTTGGTATGAAGATAACAGACGGATTTATCAGATTGCCAGACCATCTATTGACAGGTATATCTATGGGTTATTCTAAGACTAAAATAATTATTAACATTTTCTGTTTCATAAAAATTCTATTGCTTACATTTGTCCTTCATATTTAGTGTCTCTTCCCTTGGCGTTTTGTATTCGTTGAAAATTCACTTTTTTCAGTTTACTTTACTTAAAAAATTACTGAGTAATGGCGATTTTGTGCATGTGCTTTTTTTAACAAGATACTTAAATAATAATTTAAGTTTTAAAGTTACTTATATTTTGACTGATAGCCGTTGGAAACTGAAAAGTCTGAATTTTATTAAATAAGAATAAAAATAAAGTTATTCTTTATTAAATTACCACTTTTATTTGTTTCATAAAAACATTTATGTCTCCCCCTATTCATAAAATATCCTGTACATCTTATCTCTCCCCTATACTTAGTATCTCCCCTGGTCAGTTATAAAATAATAAAAAATGAATTGTTTGCCTGCTTTTTGGATATGAATCTAATAAGGTTTCGATCGAAACATACTGCAATCATATTAATATTCTATAATTTTTGCCCCGTCACCTCCTGATAACTTAGTAGGTACGTCTTAAGTTAGAATGACCCTTATATTGAAACGTGGTTATAGATATTTCTCTTTTTTAGAACTAGTAAATATTTATAAATACTGTGTTGAGATAAGTTATTCTTTCAACATTGTGACTAAGATGTCAGCGTTATCTACGGTAATAAATAACAAACCGATTCATGGGATGTAGAATGACGTAAAAGTTACAGAAAATTTATAGAAGTTGGGGAAATTTTAAATTTCATATACTATTGGAGTAAATATTCAACTCAACTAGTTTTTACTAACTTTCTTCTATTAAAGACTTACTTCATGGTTTCTTTAAATTAAGATATGTCATTTAATATCTCATGTCCATGATATGATGTCATCTCAGTTAAAAGGGTATTTTTTTATTGTATTTTAAAGACAAGCAAAATTAAAAAAAAATCCTTAGTTTTCGGATAATTTTACTTATAAACCATCCATATTAAAAAAAATTACAGTCTAAATCTGAAAGCTAGACACTTGAGGCAACAATGTCTTATTTTTATTTTGTTAGAGCTACCCCTTGTGGAAAATCACCCATAACCTTTGATTTTTTTAAATATAAAGGATATGTATTACAGTTAAAAATATGGCATATCCAATGAATTCTATACTAATTAAATTTGATAAATGTACAGAAACAAGGTGTTCTAATGATAGCTCAGTAATGTAGAGCCATCCACGATGCTAAGTCAAAGTAAATTTGTAATTAGAAATGATGTAGTATGACTCACTTGTAAAGGTTTAAGGGCCAGTAGTTATTTGGGTGTACACACAGGTGCACGTCAATAGGAATCTCTGGCATTTATCCAGAACTGCAGGAAATGAGCAATTTTTATTTTCGGAATCCGCTTTATAATAACATCACCTTCGCCTGACATCAGAAAATGGTTTGGATGCAACCCAAATACTTGTAAAGATAGATACTTGATAGATAAATGCTTGGGAAGATAGAATAGATTATATTATCTGTTTAAATAAATTAAAAACAATAAAAGTTTGTCTTTATATATTTTGTAAGTTTTTTAAGTGTCTTATCTCTCATAGTTATAAAAGTGAATGCGTTTCCAAAAGCATACCGTTTTACGAGATGCTATGTACTGTAGTTTTTAAGTAGTTTAAAAGTCCCAATTGAATATACTCAAAAATGGTAAAATAAAATAAAATGCTTCGAAATAATAATTATACAAACCCTCAGAACTGCTGACCAGGGATTATAACTTGAATGTAACAGTTTAAAAAACTAAAAAATTTGCCTCGAATCCTGGTCGGGATTATGGAACACATTGATTTCAATTATTGTATTATCTTCGTTCTTTGGTAAGGGTGCAAAGTTACAGTTTAGTCTGAAATCTTAAAGTAGGTGAAGCTAAGAAAACCTTGTTAAAAGTACCTACCCCGATAAGATAGTATATATTATGCACATGTATCAAAATGTATGAAGTAAAGAAGTTTCGATTACCCGTGTGGTCTAGTAGTTACCATGTCGGTCCACCATTCGAAGTGTCATCGGTTCGATTCTCCGCGCGGCAGAAGATTAAATGATAAATTTAGATTTCTGCTCTCTGTCTGGGTATTAGTGTGTCTTTGTGTCGTTGGTACCCACGACACAGGATCCTAAAATCCTACCGTGGGGCTGAGTGTGAAGCGTTATTATGTATTATTATTATGTATAAATATTTATTCCTCATTTCTTTATCCAATAAAAGTTAATGTATTTAACTATTTATGTTCTTTATTACAGACAAACTTACCTCATGATAAGGCTCGTCAATTTCCCCCAGAACCGTTTCGTTGCGATCGAGTCTATCAACCTAGGAGATAAGGACTGGTTATTTGGATGCAATGCTATGTACACGTACGATAATTATAGATATTGGTAAGGATTGAGATGCTGAAAATTTCTTATTATTTTAATATTGAATTAACATTAAATAATTCCCGCGATAATTAATTGAAAGTCGGGTTGTTACCCGAAATTCTAACTAGTTAGAATAGTTGTACACCAGAAGCTAGAAGTTCGCTTTAATTTATTTTAATTTATATATAACTTATATTTCATATACATTTTAGATTTTCTGCCCTTCGACATATAAACCTAAACTATGCCAAATCTATTCTGAAATAGGGATCAAGAATTTTCACTTCAATACTCAAAATTTCACTTTATCAATATTGCTCGCGTAAAAAATAGCGTCACACCCCAAACAGCTGGTATTTCTAAAGCGCATATTTGTGTAAAATTCTTTGTGCGCTCCTACTTGACTTCATAGAAATCCACACAATGGCCGAGTTTTCATTACAATTATTGCTTTTTAAGATAGACTTTTTTCTTGCCAGTAAAAAAGCAACCTCTCTCAGTGAACTGAGTCGATGGACCGGTACTGCTAAAGACTTTGGGAGACGTAAATTAGCGACCATCTACCTACACAGCTTGATGGAAAGTCATCCCAACTGGACGCATGTTATTGTGAAAGTTTCCCCTACAAGAATACCGGTATGTGTTTTTAAAAAACCTTTTATATTGACTATTATATATGTTTTTATATTACTGACTGGCCTCGTGGTCTAGTGGTTAGTGAACCTGATTGCTAAACGGGAGGTCGTGGGTTCGATTCCCACCCAGGACAAATGTTTGTGTTATGAGCATAAATATTAGTTCTGTGTCTGGGTGTAAAAAAAATTACAATAGCGCAAGTTCTGTCTAATTTTATTAAATTATAGCATATAATATTTATTAATATTAATTAAAGATTATATATATTGCTGTATAGCTATGTATATATTAGTCATATACGCAACGAAATTATACAAAATTGTCATACATTAATTTACAGGTAGTGCTAAACATCGACATAAGCGATCACTCGTCACGGAGGATCACAGTGGACTTGCCCCAAACGCTCTCATTTAGCAAACATGTTGTAAAACAAGAGACCGAGGCAAACAGCATATATTACGAGCTAATACTTCCCGGCTTCGTGAAGGCGTACCAAGCTTACCTGTTGTACGTTGAACCGACGAAGAACTGTCCGAGTCAGTACCACGTGTCCGCAGAGCTACATGTGCCGTGGGCGAAGAATCATGACAGTTATCATTACTTCACGTAAGTATTTTCAATTGCCTTACTCGCTGCATGATTATTACAATTATAGATGAATGTATTAGGTAGTTAGTGTTATATATTCGTTATGAATAAAGTGAACACTTTTGTAGGCTGTTCTCACTGTAGGCTATTAAACAATATGTTTTTTCTCAAACACACTGCCATCTGATACCAAATTAGGCAGAGCCTGTGCAAGTGTAACCAGACAACTAATAAACATGCATAAATATTTTTTGTAAATACATACATACTTATATAGATAACAATACACCCAGACACAACGAATATTCGTGCTCATGACACACATTTGTTCTGAACCCACGACCTCCCTTTTAACAGTCAGATTTGGTAACCACTAGACCAAGATGCCAGGCTAAAGAATGATTTGCAGAAAGGTTATGGTGTGTGAGATTAATTCCTACTGAAAATCTTTCTGCTGCCAATCCAATCCAAAGCATGCAGGGAGGCTTAACCGCTAATATTAAAAAAAAAACAATCAAACTAATAATAATCACTGCACACATCAACTTAGACTTCCTATATCAATTGAAGTCGTGTCTGATCAATTTTTTACAGTATTGTCGAGTTTCGTTTGACATAAATTTATAGCATTTTATATGATAGGAAAGTGACCTAACATATGTTATAGAAACTACAACGGCACAGACTCCAATATAATATTTTAGAATCTATAAAAAAAATTTGTTATTGTTTAGCTTAGTCGATTTACAATTTTGCTTAAAATAATTTTTATTACCTATGTGTTATCTTTCTGTTAATAGCATGTTGAATAAAAACAGTGTTTATTTATTTATTTCAGGCATTCAAAAAAATCACCAATGAAGTTGCGGATATTCAAAAGTAATCCTTATCTGGATATGAATGAACCACCCAGCAAGCATGTAAAAATAACACTGTTATTAGATCCACAATGCACATTTAAAATAAGGTACTTTTTTCTTTTAATCTCAACATATCTGACACAGTAGTCATTGTGTGGCCAGTCCTGATTTATATTCCGATCGAGGCAGAATTTAAAAATAAATAAATAACGTTGCACACTCATAGCCCCATACTAGGATTTTATTCAAATTCATCATTTAAACTTCTGTCCCGCGGGGAATCGAACCCAGGACCCTTCGAATGGTGGACCGGCATGGTAACCACTACACCACACGGGTCGTCAATTTATTGCTTTTACTCTATAATGATATTAAATTAAAATTTTTATACAATAAAAATATTAGATACAATATTTTTTTTAGTTAATCTGTGAATTATGTGATAGATGTTTATTAGATCAATTGTAGCAATTCTATCATAACTGTATTTCGATGATTTTTATGTTAATGCATCAGAGGTCGTACAATTTAAATATCTATGACCTCGCAGGATTTCAAATCTCACACTAGTTCTTTCTTTATTTTTCACAATGAAAGAAGCGGCTTCAATACATGGTCATATACCAATTTTATCCTTGTTGAAAAACTTTATGCAAACATACTGACAAGTATCAATTTCTTAATTACATTGTTAATTGCTACATTGCTAATTGTTGTTTTTTTATTGGTAGGCCAACCTTTGACCATTTATGAGGTTTAATACTACTTTGCTATATTTGCCA
The DNA here is from genome assembly GCA_018249895.1 of Tiana niger. Classification (NCBI taxonomy): domain Eukaryota; kingdom Metazoa; phylum Arthropoda; class Insecta; order Lepidoptera; family Hesperiidae; genus Tiana; species Tiana niger. Next base: position 573 of record DWNH01001908.1, on the reverse strand, counting down.
TGAAGAATAATAATTAATGTGTTTTCATTGTATAACAAACATATGTAATTTGAACAGGTGGTACATTTGGAGTATGAGGCGTATGAGTCGATGGCTTTAAAAGTTATGAAGGACATATGTGAGGAGGTTCGAGAGAGGTGGCCAACTGTTCACAGTATCGCTATGTATCACAGGTATGATTAGAAAAATATAAAATTATTGTTACATTATTCTTATATATCACTTGCTCTTTGGTGAAGGAAAACATCGTGATGAAATCAGCTCTGTTAATAAATGGTTTAGCAGCTTGTTGGTATGCAAGTCCATTTCTACCATGACGCAGTTATTGTGTTTCCAAAGATCTGTGTGCACTCTAAATATTAGTCCTCACAAGTAGCATTTGCGTACAAGCACGGGGAGGACTATGATACTGCCTCAAGTTGAATATAGGTCAATGGGTAGCAAAAAAACATGTGCCCCGCAAACATAACTAACTATTTTGACAATTTTTTTTTTTTTTTTTTTTTTTTTTATGTAAAAGGATTGGCAAACAGGCATACGGGCCACCTGATGGTAAGTGGTCACCGTCGCCTA
>DWNH01001907.1:0-10576 GCA_018249895.1 Tiana niger | reverse complement strand
CTTTGCACGAATACCTCGCGGCACGCGCCATCTAGTGTCTTGGGTATCGTGTTTATTTGAAGTCGACTGTCATGTTTTAAATCGGATTCCGTTTCTTTCTAAGTACGCAAAGTATTCCTTATAAAAAAATAAAGATGACGTTCATCAATACGAAGTAAATTGCTGAAATAGAGAACTAAGAGTGCTCTTGATTATTACATAAAAAACATCAAAATTGTCTATAATCAACAACATTGCAAATAAAAATATTTCGAAAGCGATAATAAATTCTGTCTATAAATCTGACCAGGTAACACTCAATCAAGTGATTAGGCGGAATGATAGAGCATGTGAAAATTCCCCTTCTAAAAGCAGACCACAAACCGACAAGTTTCTATTAAATTGATAGTCAATACGATTTGATCGTCACGTAACAGCTGTAATGACCGCACTTAGCGCATCAATGAGACAACTAGATCGGAAATGATGCAGACGAGGTCCGCACTTGGATGCGGTCTCCTTTCTCCGCCGCGTGACGTTCACGATTGAGAATTACATTGACCGGAAATTTGAATAAATGGCAAGATGTATCTTTAGTTATGATCTTTTGGCCTTTCATTAGGCAAATAAATGTACAATTACATACATTGCTTATCCACTGCGCGAATCCGCGTTATTTTTGCCGTTCCCATTTGTGTGTTTTTGTTTGGATTAGCTATTGTTGTTGTCTCGATTGACACGCTAAATACATTTGAGAATGTCTGCGATCAGGACAATGGTGCAAGGCAAAAAATATTTGATTGGATAAATCAGTAACAATCATATCGAAATAAAATCATTCTATAAACATAATGCGTATCGCCGAGGAACCGATATTGACATTCTTAAATTGTGTTATGGGCTATATCGCAAAGTAAAGTGTGCCAGGTTTCCAGAGCATAGATTAAAGTATGTTCTACTGTAGCTGCGAACGGCCCGGTTCGCCCCACATTGTGACCGCCATTTTGAATTTCAAATCCACCGGAAGCGGCCAGGGGATTTATTGCGATACCCGCGGTGCCCGCCTCGTCCGGTGCCGCACTTGTCTCTGACCACATGTCACGAACAGTTTTTTCTTATCAATTACAACGTATATTAAATTATTAGCCACTAATTTTGGGTTTAATAGCCATACACATACACATACACCACAAAAGATAACAAATGTCTAATTACGAGGAGTCTTTCATTCTACTGTATAAAGATTTTGTTCTATTTCACTGAAATGTTGTATTTAAGTGAAAATGTCGCTCTAAAGGAGTGATGGTTTTCGTAATCTTTTGTAATAATAAACATTGAATTATTTTAATTTTTAGCTTAAGTGTTTCATATCAAGCATATATAAGTACCTAATTGTAGTCTTTAGCTGAAGGGATTTCTAACAAAAATTGAAACAAATGTTTTTAAAGTACGTAGTTACCTAGTTACTTTACTTTCTATAAACATTCTCGTAGACGAGCCAGTGGTGACGTCACGGCCCGCCCTCGCCGCTATTGCTCTCTCAATAAGGTCTAGGGGTGAGTTTGTAAAGTGTACAATTATAATAGAATACGGATTTGCTTCTTGTATTGTAAATTTTGTAGTTAGTATTGTAGACTGATATGTGTTTTATTTACTTCAATGCACTCACTTTATGTTTTCATGTTTACATAAGATATGTTTTATAGTTGTTCCAAGTTAGGCGTAGCGCTGTTTTGTAATGAAAAATCATTACCTGTCTATAGTCAGTTTGGCAATAAAATAATTTTAAAACAGTGATTATTTTATTAAATTGCCTTTTAACGGCGACTATCTGTTTCGTTCGAATGAAAGCGTAGGACCAAGCTCGTTCATTAATTCATCAGCATATCATGTTATTATTTCGAGTGACCAAGCGTATAACGCATGTCAAAAAGTATAACTGAAGTTGTTGCCCGCACAAATTGTTGATTAACTGCGATGCGATTTATTGATCGTGTGTGGTAGATAATTCAATTTCAAAATAAAATTACATTTTCAAGGCTACTCAATCAAATAACCATTTGCGTGTATTTACTGCTCGCAGAAAGAGAGAACGGTGCGTGATTCAATTTGTAAAGGTATTAAAGAAATACAGGTATTATTTGCATCGCAGATTAATAAGGAAAAATACTACTCTAATAGAAGATCGATTATAAGCTCATAAAGAGCACAATACACGCATTAGGCATGTGGTTCGAGTGTAAAGAGCGTGCGACCGCCCGAAGCTCGCAGAGCGGTCAGCGGGGAAAGTGATGAAAGCGCCGCCTATTATCTCCAGTGCCCTCATCAAACGTGATTATCTTTCGTGATTTATGTTTTGTATTATCCTACGGTCCAATAGCGGCTAATGTGAGCCGTAAATATTATAATTAAAAAAATAACATGTTTGTTTACAAACGTATGCTCGAGTATGATGTTGTAAAGAAGTGTGTTTCACCTAGTAGCAACCTAGCTACGAGGAAACCAACGTGGAAAAAATTAGATGTTCATTCTGGATGGATTTAATTTATCGTCCGCCTTACCTAGTTTTTATCAAAAATAGATTTTCCGTTGTTCGTACATTGTGTTCTTATAGCATTAATCTAATTCTGCCTTTAAAAGTAGATAGCCTTTTATTCGCATAGACTAAACCAAACACCACGACCGTAAGCTACCACGCCACCCCCGTCATAGAGGTAGTCCGCAACACTTTCTCTCATCATCTCCAGCCCGGCACTCTCTTATAACAAAATCACTAACACCCTGATAAACTGCATATATACATACATATATAAATATTACACGTTATTTTCGTATCATTTTCAACACTCAATGAGAAAACGTCACAAGGTAAGTGTAATGTATACGGTTTTTTGCCACTCGCTGCGTCGGTCACGCTTCGCTCGTCAAATTCGATCACACACATAAGTCAATGTTCTCAAGTTTTTACACTTTTTACAAATTAGTTAACGCACCATTCACTGAACGTATGTCTTTATTCAACAGTATAAACTCTTGGCCACAACAAATGGATGGAGAATAATTTTAAGACGCGCTTTAAACGTACTATGAGATATATTATGGGGGCTCATTTTTTAAATGTCTATGCAAAATGAAGAACAATAACAATAGAGATATTCATAGGTATATACCACGTATGCCTAAAATGTTTCCGACAGTAAACATATCAAAGAAACTTGATTTTAGGTGAGAGTACCTATACAAAAACGATTTCTCAAGAAGTCAACTTTTATGTGGGGAAAAAAAATCATAAAATAAAGGAGTATAGATACATATGTAGCTTTATGAATACATCGATTTAATGTTTATGGCAATTACACTTACACCTGGCAATCTACATATGTATATCCGCGAATTGGCCGTCCTTACGTGACGCCTGCACGTTTTGATTGAGCAATTTTGTTAACCAATGCCAACATAAACTTTTCCATTTTCAAATAGTTTTGAAACTGCAAATGTGTACCTCGCTAGGCGGGCAGCAACATAGCTAACTGGCAAATGTTTTAACACATATTGTGAAATCTTTGTTAGCGAAAAGTGGTTCCGCTGACTGACCTTTAATATAAAAAATTGCCCATATTATTCAATTAATAGTTACTAAACTTTTTCGCAGTTCCACTTACATTATGTAGCAATTACAAAATTAAAGTACGTAGCTAAACAATAAAATCACAACAATTATTATATCTACTTAATTACATACAACTGGATCTTCCTCGTCAAGATGTATTATGATAAAATGTATCATCAGCGATCCATTACCGTCCATTGCTGCACACAGCTCTACTCCCAATAGAAACGGTCTCCGGCCACACTCCACCGTGCTGCCCAAGTGCGGGTTGTTGAACTGTACATGCCTTTCGAAAACTTCATAGAGAACTTTCAGGCAAGCGGGGTGCATTCGATGTTTTCCTTCACCGGAGAGCAATTAATTATTAATTTATAAATACGCATAACACTTTAACCGGAGCAACTGTAACGATTACGATAACGGTAGGCCGAATTAAACTTCCCAATTCAACAATTCAAATACAATAAAATGTAGGTAGATATCTAAACATAATCAAAAATGTCATTTAAGCAATGATATTAAATTGTAGACATAAGCAATCAGGCCCATTACTAAACAAACAAATCAGTACCTCCCACTCCACTTAAAATACAGCTCCCAAAGGCAGCAACCTAGTTCGTGTTTGTTGGTAAATAGCTGGGTAAGCACTCGATTTCCTGTCCGGGCCGCCCTCGCCGCACCGCCCAGTACAGTGCAGTAGTGTCACCCCGCGGACAACGGCTCGGAAATTCGAACGACTCGAAATCCATTAAAATGATTGAAATCGGTTGATGATCGCTGTTGTCGACGATTGTAAGTATTGTAACGGTACCAAGCGAATGCTTAGGTCAATGAAATTAAGTACCTGTCTATGTACTGCTTGTGGTATTCATAGGACATACTTTTCGTTGTAGTTCTCATATGCGTGCTAGCGAGTAATGAATATTAATTTAGTAGCGTTGAGTTCCTGTTTCTTTAAGTGTCGTGCCCTATTTTATATTTCTTTTTAGCTTAATGCATGCTACAATTTTTGCGATATTATCTGATAGTATGTTTGTAAGTTTATTTATTGTAGTATTTGTAATATTGCAGCGATTCAAGACAGCCGGTGTTACTTGATGAATGGCGGCGCCGTAGAGAGCTTTTTCATCAGCGAGGATACCCCCGTCGGCAGCGTTATTGGTAAGTATTATTTAACGGTAACGTCCCTGGGAGAAGCTGCCACCACTTGGAGCTTTTATTGTTTATTATTTGGTTGTCTAAGTCTATCGTTTTAAATGTGACTCATATGTATCAGAGGATGCGAACAAATAAAAGAAATTAATATAACATTTTTGTGATAGGTTTTTGTGTTCGGTAAGTAAAACTCGAATTTAAAATTATATTACAATAGAATTTAAATCCGTACTTATATTATAAATACAAAAATAACTGCTTGTCTCTTACTCTTTTACGGCTAAAACACTTTCGATTCTGATAAAATTAGACATTAGAAGAACTTAAGTAAAAAAAAAAATCTGGTATATTTTCATGCCATTTTCTGAATGTTTACGTTTAATAGTAGCCAGTATGCAATACATTATTCCCCATGTCCCTTATTGTTGTGTGATGTGTCCAGGAACGCTGAGCGTGAACGGCGACCCGCGCGAGGCGGGCGGCAACATCTCGCTGTCGCTGCAGGAGCGGCAGGCGGCGGTGGGCATCGCGGCCGGCTCCAAGAAGCTGACGCTGCTGCGCCCGCTGGACCGCGAGGAGCGCCTCGGCCCCTCCAGCGTGTACGTGAACGTGCGCTGCGACCGCCGCCACACGGCCGACCCGGTCAGACCCACTTGTACCTACATGTACAACATGTGACAAAATATACTCTCTGTAAATGTATTTCAGTATTCATACAGACCATATTTGAATTGGTAAATCCAAAATGAATCAGGGTAAATGTATTATGAAAATAAATGCCTGGTTTACATGATGGCATAGCCATGCGATGCGACGATTGACCGTAACTGTGTCCCTTGAACAAGTGTCATGGTGAGCCGTTAGCAGTGAAGCTAATAATGTCGCACATTGGGTCCGATCGTGCGAATGACCGTGTCCAGTATCCGCTCTCACATAATGTAATCCCATAGTGTTCCAGCAGTGCTTATAACGTGTCGGCGATCTCCGTAGAGCTTCGTGATCCCGGTGTCGGTGCGCGTGTGGGACGTGAACGACAACGCGCCGGCGTGGGCGGCGGGCGCGGCGGGCGCGCGCGTGCGCCTGTCCGAGCTGACGGCGGCGGGCGCGCGCGTGGCCAGCGCCGCGGCCGCCGACCCCGACCAGGCCGGCCCGCACGCCACCGTGCACTACTCCGTGCTGCCCGGGCCCGGCGCCGTGAGTGCACACCTGACCCACAACACACATGACACACAACACACATGACACACAACACACATGATGTGTCACTACACTGTGAACAACATAGCACAACAAAAAATTTAACATGTCACAATACATAGGATTTGACACTGACTCGGTAACTAATTGTTCACCTTTCAAACATTAAACGCCAGGAGTACATCGGGTTCGCGAACGAGCTGGACAGCACGCTGGTGCTGAAGAAGCCGCTGGACTACGAGACGCTGAGCAACTTCACGGTGCGCCTGCGCGCGCAGGACCAGGGCTCCCCGCCGCTGCACAACGACACCACGCTCACCGTCGAGGTGCTGGACGCCGACGACCAGAACCCCAGGTTCACCTACGAGCACTACACCGCCCTCATCCCCGAAGATGCTCAGGAGGTGACCGGGTTCATATCATTCATTTTGCACTCTGAATTCCATATTGCAATATCTTTTGTACTAAGGTAGTAGCGATGAGAGAAACTCTGAATGATAAATCCAAACATTTCATAAATATTAGAATTTATAGGAGAGTATAATGTACTTTGTAATGACTAGACCTCAGCGTGAGTGCGAGTTGAAGAGAACGAACCTCTAACCGCCCGAAAACATGACCACACGCGTTTACATACGGAGTTAAAGCAACACGAAAACAATGAATAGAAATCAATAAGTCGTCTTCCAATTCCTACTCGTTTCAATTCGTCCTCATTTTTCAATGTACTATTGTCCAGGGAACCATCCTGGAGACGTCGCCCGGGCCCATCTCCGCGCGGGACCAGGACGTGGGCATCGACGCGCCGCTGCACTTCGCGGCGACGGGCGAGGGCGGGCGGCTGCTGCGCGTGCACCGGGACTCCGGCCGCCTGGCCGCCACGGCGCGCCTGCTGGAGGCGGACTCGCCCGTCACCGTCGTCATTAAGGTGACTGGGTTGTGCGTCTGGACGGGGGGACGTAGGTAGAGGAACTATTGTGTGTGCAACACTATGTGTATTGGATGAAGTTGGGTCAGTTGCCATTAGATGGCGTTGATTAATTATGTTTTAAGTGTCCTACTAACTGGCTAACTGAATCTCAGTGCGAATATTTTTAAATTTTTACTTCTTTTATTTACAAGCTTTTAAGATATCAAAAGAATATTAAAAAAATATATATTGATTCCAATAAGAAGATAAAGAGTTCAAAACATAGGATTTAACGATCAGAATAGTGTAGGTCCCAGTCAGACATATTTGTTTAATATAATAGTTACTTAATGACCAATGTAGTTTTATATCAGTTGTAGTTATTATAACCGAATATTCCGTGAGGCCTTTCCGTGTCGGCCATTAGGCTGGACATCTGGCTGCTTACTAATGTGAGTGGCGGCGTGTGCAGTAAGAGCGGGTGTGGTGCGCAGGCGGTGCAGGTGGACAACGCGGACCGGTACGCGCTGGCCACGGTGTCGCTGTCCCGCGGCGCGGCGCGCGGCGTGCGCTTCTCGCGGCGCGCCTTCGCCGCCGCCGTGCCCGAGGACGCGCCGCCCGGCACCACGCTGGCCACGCTGCGCACCGACCCGCCGCGCGCCGGCCTCGCGGTCAGTGCGCACACATCGCGCCCAGGAGACCCCTATGCCAAATAAACTGATACCTCAGACCAAAGCCAAATTACTTTCATCTTTTTTTTTTCTCAATTTATTTTTTCAAAATTTATCTGTAGTTTTTTTTCTTATTGATACAAAATACTTACCAATTTAAAAACGAACGAACAAACAATTTAAAAAAGTATCGAAGGGATCGACATCCACCACTTTGTGTGTCCCTGGTCTAACCCTCCTATGGTTATACGGCCGCTCTGGCCGTCGCCAGTGTGCGGCCCTCGTGCGCTGCACACAGCTGCACATTATGCCACATGGATATCCAAGAAGGTGTCCACTGACGCTATAACGCTACTTGCTATTGCAATTCCAGACGCCGCTCCAATTCTACGTATCAGATCGTAGTTTCCTGGAAAAGTTTGCCATCAATAACGCTGGTGAACTGCTGTTACGGCGCCCCCTGGACTACGAGACTATGGACAGCTACCACTACCAGGTTATGGTCACTGACGGAGTATCGGTAAGTTTTATTTTCCCGACTCAATATTCACTGACACGAGAATCTTCAAAAAGGCGCTAAAAGAGCTCTCTACCAAAGCCGGCAACGCATTTGGCGACTCCTTTGGTGTAGCCCATGTCCATAGGCGACGGTGACTACTTACTATCAGTTGAGCCGTTTGCCTGTTTGCTAGGCTTCATACAAAAGAAAAAATTCTTTAAATTCAACTTCGTTTTAGTGTACTTCTTCCTATTGATCAAATATATGCAGTAGTTCTCACATGAATTTTTCATGATTGTTGCATAAATTATCACTTGTTATTTACTGAAGATTATGTCGTACATTTCGGAGAGTTGTCAATAGCGTTCTCGAGAGGCATGCGCTCTACGGCCATCAGCTCGCATTTAAATTAATTTAATTTAAATTTAAGCAGTAATTGTATTTGTTCCCCGTTCGGGCGCAGAACGACACGGCGACCATCAACATCTCGGTGCAGAACGTGAACGAGTGGGAGCCGCGCTTCCGGCACGCGCAGTACGAGTTCCTGGTGGAGCGCGCGGAGGGCGGCGCGCTGCTGCCCGTCGGCAAGCTGGACGTGTTCGACGGGGACGCGCCCGACTCCGTCGCGCTCACGCTGCGCGGCCCGCACGCGCAGTCAGTACCAGCCTCACTACACCTAGCTCTCACATGTCCTCCTGGCCCTGGCTTCCTTCGCAATCCGTGAAAACAATTAAGATTTAATGTGGACTGACTTTATTGTAGCTATTACTTTATACACTGATCACAGAATTATATTTTGAAGTAATTATCTATTTGTTAAGGTAATTAGTTTTAATATGCACACAAGCTACGACAAAATTCACCAAAATTGTAAATTGAGTCGAAGAAGGTGTTGAGTGTGTGTGCGTGTGTGTCGGCAGCATGTTCTACGTGAACGAGTCAGGAGAGGTGTTCCTGCGCGCGGAGGCGCTGCGGGCGCTGGCGCGGAACGCGTCTGCGGGCGGCGGGCCGGCGGCGGAGAGCGCGCTGCACCTCGTGGCCACCGCCACCGACTCGGGCGCGCCGCCGCGACAGGTGCGCCGCTAGCACACTGCCCGCTCACTGCTCTCTTGATGTGCTCACTGGAATATTATATTACATCATTTATAGTATAGCTATCTCTCTCGGGCTGTTGGTTATATGGCCCACACAAGGACAAGCAAGATACTCTATGTAAATAATAATTGTATATGCATTATCGCAAGATGGCCGCAGTCACAACATGGTGGATTATATAATTTTGTACAACCTTTACTATATGGAAGAATATACTTGAAGTATATAGTAGGTACACCACAAAAAATGTAAATCCATAATGACCGCCGCCACAAACGCATTTGCAACTTACGAACTTTGTAACTTTGTAACTTGTGGACTACAAGTGGCGGTCGGCGAAGTGTAGGTGCAGGCTCGTAACGTACGGCGGTGTGTCGGCAGACGTCGGTGCCCGTGGTGGTGCGGCTGGGCGAGCGGCTGGTGGGCGGGGCGCGGCCGCGCGGCGCCGCGCTGCCCGCCTTCGCGGCCGCGCTGGCGCTGCTGGCCCTGCTCGTGCTCGCGCTGCTGGCCTACATCTACCGCGGGTGAGGCGCGCGCACACACACACTTGAGCTCTTATAAAACTTATAAAATGCTGCAATTACAGAAATATTGTTAGTCGTAATATAGTCGCTCAGTAAAGCAGATAATATACATATATAGCTTCGGAAGTGTAATATGATTTTAGAATTCGTATACATAGTTTCCTGAAGGATATATCGTATAATACAAAACACGTTCGAATGTCAATGTGTTATTATTAAAATTGTATACTATGGTGATTGTAGCCGCAAGCGGCGCGTGAAGACTGAGACCCCGACAGCTGCAGGAGCAGCTGCAACAGCTACTACGGAAAAGGGCGGCGGCGGCGGGGGCTCCGGCTCGTCGCTGAGCGTGTCTGCGGGCGCCAGCACCATCCTCGACTCCACCTCCAGCCTCGACCTGCGCAACGACAACAGGGGTGAGCGCTTCTTGTACACCCGCGACGAGCATGAAGGCTCATGCTCTAAACACATAGACATCCATACACAACCTCCGGCCCAGCTGCAGGTATACCTAAAATTGTACTAAGATGCGTAAGTCCTACAACACTGCCGCCCTCGGGCCGGTGTCAAGTTGAAGGCTGGCAACGCAAGGGCAACCGGTCTGGTGTTGCAATGTTCATAGGCGACGGTGACCACTTACCATCAAGCGGCCCATGCGTCTGTTTGTCAGTCCTTTTATATAAAAAAGATGGTAGACTTGTATTTAGAGAACCCCGGCAACCACACCCTAGTACCGCAACATATGAAGGTGCTTCAAGGAGAATTGGGAGTAGCGGTGGTATAGTTTGTCGTCACATCCCCCGCAGAGTCCTCCGGGCGGCAGTCGCAGCGCTTCCCGTCGAAGACCAAGATCGGGCCCGCGCCGTCCCCGCTGGCCAGCCCGCTGAGCGCGGCGCTCATCGACGAGCTGACGCAGCGCAGCCGGGCGGGCGGCGG
>DWNH01001906.1:0-10577 GCA_018249895.1 Tiana niger | reverse complement strand
GTGTTCGAGGCAATGTTTCTGTCAAATTAGTCACGATATAATTATTGATTATAATTTATGAAAGTAAACCTGTGTGAGCACATCAATATAATTAAACTGTGTGAAAAGTACTTCTGTAATATTGGCCATCTGACCCACCTTCGTAACAATACAGAGTAAAACTTTTAGATACTTATACTTGCCAGTAAATGTGTTAGAAATGTAATTCATACAGCTGCAGTTTATTAAGTAACATACTAACTTACTATTTTACGTACGAAGTACCTAACTATTTTTAAGAAACATACGTACATACAATTAAATTGGATAAAGGAGTGGTAGGACAAGAGATAAATAAAATAACATTTGAATACATTTTTTTCATTTATTTAACATCATCTTCATATAACTTACAGTAAGTAATTAACAATTATATTTATAGTGTATGCAGCCCGTAGCCGGGACGCGTAAGGAATGATCGCCTAACTAATGCTATTCATGGAAAACATCGACTTAGTTACATTAACAGACTGAAGGAAGTAACACTGAGATCTACAATTAACGAGACGGTATAAAATTTACTTAACGGTCAACACACTGTTGAGTGCTGATAGCGAAGTGCAGCAAGCCCTAATCCCAATGGGCATCTACTGTTTAGTGCGTCTATTATCAAAAAAGAAACTAGATTATAGCTGGCACGTTACAAAGGTTGTATAGACTTTAGATAAACAGACGTGCTTAGATTTTTTAGTTGTGAATTAGCTAAGCTTATAAATTCTATAAAGATTTACGTGTCACTAATTCAGATGGTATGTTTCTACTTGCAATATAAAACGAAGATATTATTTCATATGACATAACTAATTCATACTTCGCATAAATTATAAATTTCATTTTTAGCCTTTTCTGAACAATGTGCTATTTAGTCATTTTCTGGTTTGACTAAACTATATCGCCGAAATATGAATTAGTTATTAGCGGTTTGATATTTTACAATAAGTATATTATAATTTTGATAAACATTTAAAAAGATCAACCATTGATAAATCTAAGATAATATAGATCTAGCTTTTATAAGCTAACACGATAGGTACTATGATATAGTGTGAATATGATAGTTATAATGACAGTTTGCGCCATTTTTCATTCATGAGCGTAAGGTCAAGCAGACAAGAATGGCGAAGAAGTGTGCACTTCTATCGTCTGCGCCACACAACTTCTCTTTTTTAAAAGAAAGCTTTCCTATATGTGTCTAATATACATTTGTTCGATTTTAACTATTGATAAACAAATTATCACACCTTATAATATGAGTAACGTAATATTATGGGGCATCAAACTGCTTACATTAGTCATGACTAAAGTCAGTCGAAAGTGTTTTTGTAGTAATTAATTTTGAGTATCTATGGCTAAACCTATTTACAGATTTAGTTATTTCGTATATTGAAGCTTTATAGATACCTACGACATTTAAAAATTATTTAGCGCAATTTAATGGGTTATCAAGTTTTTTTTGTAAATTTCAATGAACATTGAAATCTTTTATAATCTAGGTAGAACCTAGTTACCCACTATTAACTATTTTACAGTCAGGCCGTGCAATGTGTAAAAATCTATTAATAACTTGCTGATCAACTGATAAAAAATATGCATAAATAAGTAAGCAGGATTTATCGCCACATACCGACACTCTGTTTAGGCGCATTTTCAATGGTTGAACGTGTTGCTTAAGATTTAAACATATGCTAGGATAGCCCAGGAATAATTTACTTTATGGACATAAAACGACTGATTTGCACGATATCCTGCAAAGCACACGTGCCATTTGCGTGTCGTTTTAGAAGAAAACTAATGTCGTAATTATGGCTAGCTGATGTCAAAAAATGACCAAAGAACCTTTTCTTCCTCTTAATAATTTCTTTTATATCTACTCATTTAACTTTGATTTTTAACAGTTAATTTCACTATAGACAATTAGAATACTTGGTATTACTCACAAATAAAAATTTATCTTATTTGTATACTATTATGGATCGATTTGGACCAACTACAAAAGCTTATATTTCATAATATAATAATGACAGGTGCGAGGCCTATCTAATTATAAAAATGATTCGATGTGATTGTTTATTGTATTACTGTTTATTTTAGACATTTGTTTAATTTAATAGGCGAATATATTTTTAATTTAGTTAATGTTAAAACATTTGCTTTGGTTGTAAACCAAGTAAGTTTCAGAAAAACCTTACAATTTTATAATGTAGGTATGTATTGAATTGACATTATTAATTGATGCAAAAGTGTTATTTATATGAATAGTTCAAATAGTATCTAAAACCTTTAAGAGTTAATACTGGAATGTTTGTTTTAAATATTAAAATGTGGGTAGGCACTGTAGTTACTTTTCTTGTAGGTAAAATGGGTTCAAACAAGGGATCAAAAATAAAATATTTGTTTTTCTGTAGATATAAAGATATCTTTGTATTTATTTAATTTATTAAATACCTTATAGGGTTTATTATCTGTTCTTGGTTCCTACTGCCATCTACCGCAAAGGCGAAGTAGAAAGTTTGAAGAGTAATAAAAATTATAGGTTTTATTTGAGCCACTTTCCTCCACACATGATTGTGCTTTTGAAGAATTTGAACTTATTCTTCATTGTCATAGATGTCCCACGTTTCTAAATTGTGAGTTTATATTTTGTTAAATATAACCCGTATAAAATAATATAGTTTTTTTTTGTTTATTCAAGAGCCGTCGACGATCACAGTAATGGAGTTTCATTGAACTTCCTAGTTTTAGGGAGTAAGATAATAAATTTACGTGAAGTCAATAAACCTTTTAATTAAACTTGCTATCTAAACACGATTTTTAATATTTTAAAAAGGTAAGACGGCCGGTCATGTGACGACGGTGCGAGCGGTGCAACTGCCGAAATAATCCGAAATGTGACCTATAAGTATGCCTAGATATTTACTAGGTTTATCAAATACTATTTATAATCACGGCCAAACTACTACATAGTATAGGAACACTACAATTTGGTATTAAGTGAGGCGTCACTTTGATATCTTGCACCACCACACTTTGCTTGGACCGCTACTGTACATATGTACTTGCACAAAGCGTTGTTTTGAAATAAACAATACTACTTATATGAAATCTGTTAGATAATTGTTTTAAAGCTATATTATTAAGTAACTTTAATCGTTTAAAACTTTAATATTATATCTATTGCTGTTAATGTTATATTTTTCCAAATATATAATACTAAAAATTAAGCAAATATATATACTTAGTTATTTACAAGACTTATGCTTTAGCTTAAGCCAAAACTTTCGACAATAAATATTTATATGCGGTAAGCAGTACGTTGTCGCGTGAGGCGCCGGCATGACAAAATATTTTTAATTGCCAAATGTTTATGGATTTTCACGTGGGAATTTCAATGTCGAAGCTTGTTAAATCCCTCTGTCATGATGCACGCTATGTACACTAGTGATGTGCTGTATTTCGTTTTGTGCTATGCCGTTTTTCTAAATACTTAATTTTATTTTATTTTTATACTTTAATTTTTCTCCGATTTGTTGTACACTAATAACTGTTAGATTATCAGACATTCTAGACACAAGAAGAAATATTTTGGTGTCAGTATTAGACAAGGAAGCAAAATCATAGGCTCCACGTCTATAATAATCATATTAATTGCATGAAAGCGATATTTAGTAGGTATATATAGGTTTGTCACAACACGACGTACTCTGATACTGTATATACATAGCTAGCAAGCTAACACAAAAAACGCTACGAATACGGTTATTGTCACTACTACTATTCTACAGAAGAATACAATGTATTATGTAGACGAGTCAGTATATCGTAATTGACCAACAATACACTTAGTTTTATAACTAGTGTTCTAAAACAAGATGTTTATAATTGATTGTTTTGTGAAATACAATTTGTACTATGTCTTAATGGAACATACAATAGAATACATTTATTGAATTGGTGCACAATAAATAGGAAGGAAACATTTTTTTGTACAATTTTTAAATGAAAAAAAAAGATGAAAATAGCTTAGAAGTTGCGCTGCAGGATGCTGCAGTGTAATTGGTAAAGAAAGATGTCTATTACGCCATATACGCATCTGCGCCACAACACTTCGGTACCTGTCGAAGTGCCGTGGCGCTTCGCTTTTGTATTTTTCGTATAAAATTAGTTAAATCAAATTCCGACCATATTCTGGTTATTTCCAATTTCCATCTGTTACTTGGTTAACAAGCTAAATTTAGAATCATGATTAATAAAATATAACAGCTAATTAATATATTTTTGCAAAATAAGTATCATACAGATTACAAAGCAGTGATATAGGTATCTGTGTAACCTTAAATCATACTTCATTATATCATTATATCTTCGTACAGACATATAAGTACTTGTAATTTACAATAATTTCAATACATTTCTCTATTCATATTATACAATTACAATAAACAACATATAGTAATACATTTTAATTGACACTAATAACACCACAGTACATATAATAAGTAGAAATGGCAGCAGTAGAAATGGAAGCAGTTTTAAACAGAGTTTCTGAAACACTTAATGTAACATTATTTATGATTAAATTATTTGCTCCTCATGGCTTTCATATAATTTTATTTCCTCTTAATTTTTCTCTTTATTCGACTTTATACCTAACAAAATTAATTAATTACGCACTAACAATGGTCAGGAATGGACAAGAATTCCAACAATCAAACAACAAAACCAGACTAAATAGGCAAGTTTTCATCCTACATTCATTAAGTTATTCATTTACCTTCTTAGACGTATATAAACAAGAAATCATGATCTTAGTAGCACTGCAAGCTTCAATTTAGTAATATTATATACCTACACCGTTAGACAGCTTTCAGAACAGAATTCAGAATTCTTCTGCTGCTGTAACAATATATCTGTGCTGTGTAAACATGCTCAGATACGTACGCAAATAATTATAACAATAATATGCCTTATTTTTGGGGTCTGTTCTTTTTGGCAATTGGGATCTTAGTAATGGTGACGTAGACAGTATTTTCTATATATTATGGGAGGTACGACATTATTCATGCTTCACACCATATCCAAAGCCATAAAAGGTGTTTCAAATAAAAATATTTAAAAACAGATACATTGTTTAAAAAGGAAGTTTTTGCTAAATTTAAAAAGAAAACATTTTTTTCGAAAATAAATTTAATAAATATTATAATTTCCACATTATTTTTACATTTCCTTCTTCCGTTTCAGATTGACTTGCCTTCTCTCACTCACATTCCTTACAGTTTACACGAGCTCAGTACTTAGCTACTACTTCTAAATTCAGATATACATTACCAATCCTTCTGTCAAGTGGCAAATACATTGACTTACCACAACCTAGTCGATTTATTTTACAACTGTCCTACGCTACGCTTAAATCATGAGTAATGTAATGTAGGTATTGTAATGTAATGTTAATTGAGCTTTATTGCTTACAACCCCGATTTGTCTATTATAGATATGGCTCTTACGTATGTACATATATACCTAATCGTATGTTCGTAATTCAAAACTTACAGAACAGAGCTTTATATGTTTTCTTTAACTAAATTGTTGAATTTAATTGAAATGAGATTTAAGTCTAAAATCCTTAATTATTATTATTTCTTTACATATTTTTAATTATTTTTGACTTTCAAATGAACACAGTTAATAATACCCATGACAGTAACACATGAAAATTATGAAATTGTATGATACGATTATTTACGTAGAACCTATCGATATGTAAGTTGGGTTTCTTTTATTGGGACTTGCAGTTTTATTAAACTATGTTAACAAATTCAAGTAGGCAAGTTATTATAGTATAGGTACTAACCTCGTGTAAACTTGGCATCACGCCATATTTATTGTTTGACGTAACACATCTAAATTATTACAGCCATTTTGTACTTGATTATCTGTTCTGTGCATAACTATGTATAATGCTTGAGTATTGCTAACATTGACTATGCAATAATATATATTATGCTATTTACATGTTACATACACAATAATATGAGAGTCCTACACCATAACAGCAGTACTAAAATGTTAATACAAAAGTGTTAACTTAGATAAAAAACCGACCGTTATTTTTTAAAATTTTTGTCACAAGTCTAAAAATAAAATTAAAAACAAATATTCAATTTTATTACAAAAACAAATATATTTCCAACATATGTATGTAATAAAAGTCAAAAACATATTCCAATTAAAATTAGGTTATAGTGTTGGACTCTTACCTTATAATAATATCGAATATAACTAATTAATTTGCTTTGTTAAACTACGATAGTAACTACTTTGAGGGCTGTCGAAGCTCTCATTGGTCGAAAGCTTAAAGCCTCAATAATATAGTACGATAAACACAATTTAAAATACAACAAATATCCAACACCACTATATTATACGGCATAAATATTAAATACCCTACGATTTATTCTAACGGCCACTTAATCAATGAGAAACTACCTTAAATGTTTTAAGAATTGTGTCTATTTAGGTATATACGCGTTAAGTAAAATAGCTCTTTCTATTAATAGAGTTTGCGAAACACTGCTACTCTAATACGTATTACATAGAACAAGTTACATTAATTATTACTTTAGATGCGTCAAAATAAGCCTGGATTAAGCGCGCTTAAGAAATACTTTGCAATATCTCAGAGCAAATATTTTAATTGCTTTCAGAGCGTTTAGAGAGCGTTTTCAATTAGCGAAATAATCTATTCTTAGAAATAGACACGCATCTACCAACAATTACAATTATTTTCACAGATAATAGATTTATAAGTATAGATCACAGAATTCAACTAGAATTGAGTTACAACAAAGCTGTCGAGGAAGATTAAATACATGAGGTAGAACGTCAAATTATATGGAAAACGGAGAATAAACATCAGTCGCTTTATAATTTTACGACTGATGTTTTCTACAGCCTATGGAAGATCGAATGTGTAAAATTGGTTCATTTTATATAGGACATTGTGTTCTACAGCTAGGACACTATTTTATTAATATCATTAAATAATTCTATATGCAAAAATGTCTATTTAAAAAGTTACTAATGTAATTCGTCAAAATGTCGATGTCTATTCTTTCCAACTCTATGGTACGACGTTTTACTTGGATTTGGTTTTAAACGCACTTATCAGTTATTTTATATTCATAATATACACATTAAAAAATAAACACTAAATAAATCTGTTCTAAAAATATAATTAACTTAAATAGATAAACAATTAAATATCATGTTTGAATAATTAACTAAATAGTTAACATTAACAACGGTCACAAATACTCTAGGTACCTACTTAGATAATACAGATAGAACAGCGCTATAAAAATAATAATTACATTTAATACATACTCACACACACACATTTAACGATCGTTGGAATAAAAATTTTAACACAAATATTTTTTTATAAATTAAATAGCATATTTCGTAGACACTTGATAACAGAAGTATATTAAATTACAAAATTTTATTGTAGAAGACATTTTAACTATGAAAATGAATGAAAATAGATTTTATGATAATCAATGAAGTGTTACCATGACTGGAATTCTTAAAATTAGGCATGACAGAAATGCTATAATAAAAAAAATAAACTCCTTGTCATTTTAAATAGTAACCTCCAAACTTAATTATTAAAATGGAAGTTTAAAAAATATAGTTTTAATATAATAAAGAAAACTAAATCAATAATATAATTAACTGCTTTTATATTTTTTACTTAATATTATCCATACTATAAGCTCCTACAAACAATACTGTTCGAGTAACATACAAAATAAAATTTTGAATGATTTCTGTTGAATAGAATACAACATAGCATAGTTATTGTGCGTAGAAGCTAGATATTTACAATATTACAAACTATACGATCTTTGAAAATACGTGCATTAGAACTTTCTGTATATAACGCACGTATTTTTCAAATATGTTTTATCAACAATCTTTCCTGGTTACAGTACCTTACAGGTATTTGAAGCATTTGGATATAACGTCGATAGATATTGGTCAAATAAGTCGATTACTTTAGTAATTCAAGTATTTCCATGCCAGTTAAATTCCTATAATACTCCTTAGTCACTGTAAACAAGAACCATTTTCGCTTTTTTATTTCGACATTATTGACATGTAAAGTTACTTTTTTTCATTTCTATTACAGAACCCGTCATAGTTAACCGTGTAAATTAAACTGGTATGTAATCGTACTTGCAAACAAAAATAATTAAAAATATGGAAATATAAATATTTTGTTCTCTGCTATTTGAATCTGGGGTTATGTAAGTCTGGCTGTAAGAAATATTTATCTTTTTATTATCTGTTATTTAAGCATTTTTGTGACATGCGATTAGTTTTAACAACGGGTCTAACGACTAATCTGAGTATTTCAGAAGGTATTTCAGCTTATACAGGGTAAATTGCCTTAAATCACCTTTAGCTTAGCTGAAATAACATTAACAGTATCCTACCAACATAGAAACAAGCACGAACAACATTATTTCTACAAAAATATGTGGATATGCGCACACTTCCAAAATACTCCGATTTTGTTATTTTTTGTTTAAACAAATTTACGTATAGTTGATTTATAGCTTGACCACAAGAGTGATGTGAGATAATTAGAGACCCCGCGGCGGAGTGATAAAACACGGGTCACGAAGTATTGTATGTCTGTCACAGTATTGCCAGTTTAGCATTTTAGAATTTAACTTTTAGAAGTAGTTTGCTGGATTTTGCATTTAACCAAAAAAATTGTTTCCTTTTTTTATTGATTTTTCGTTTTAGGCCGATAAACAGTTATAAAACAAATATTTGCCTATTAAATAGGGTAACATAAATATAATAAAAAAATTTTTTTTTTTCACATAGGTACATAATACGAGTAGGTATGATAAGTACCATTTAGGAGCTCTTGTTCCCTTCCCCCCCTGGCCGCGGTCATGGACGAAATATACTAATCTTGCGAGTAAAATCGTTTATTTTTTAATGTTATATTGGTTATAGTTTCTTTAAAAGTTTGCAGGAATTTCTTAATTCGATAAGAACCAAATACGCAACAGCTGTGTTGTGTTTGGATTCTTAGTTTTTAAAGTTCGATACGCACCCGTCATTTGTAGGAGGTATCATTATAATTTTGTTCATAGGTTTTATAATCGTTTAACATTACTTTGGAGCCCGAGTACAATAAATTAATCAAATATTAAGCGTTAATGTCAAAACATTGTTTTAATGACAGTCGTAATTTTTTAATTAGCATTATAATGATATTATTGCGTTGGTTTTAACAAATTAAAAATATACACTTTTTTAATACGCAGATCCACAATCAGGTGGGTGATAGTCGCCGAAGATGTTGAGCTCGTAGAGACTGGCCAGGGTGATGAAGAGAAGGTACCATACCATTAGGACAGCGCCGTACTTGCGGTCCAGTTTCCACCCGTTAGCGTGCGTGGCCACCACCAGGAATATCACCGTAGAGAACAGCGATAGGGTTGAGTAGATCAAGCCTGAGGGTTAGAAGACGACTCATTTATTTTGTTTCAAAAAGTCACCAATGGGCTAGCTTGAATTATAAAATTTTTACCAACCTAAGACTACAAATGGCATCAGGTGCTACATAATTCATGGCCTCAGTAAAACTTAGAGGGCCTAGAGCTCAAAACGGGCTTTAATTTTTTTTTAAATGAGATCCAACAGTCCTTTGGCTGATGTCCTTGGAGTTAAGTACAATGGCTCTAGGACAGCAATATATTGTTGACTATGATTACCTTTGCTGATGACATTGACGTGACTGCCGGGTTGAATGATAGCGGTCTGGATGAACCAGGGCAAGCCGAGGCACACCAGGATGTCGAACACGTTGGATCCCACCGCGTTGGACACAGCCATATCTCCGTACCTGGAAACAGCAAAACCTCCTTCATGACACTAGGCTATCTAAATGGCCCATGTAAATTCACAGATTTACTGGTCACAAAATCTGCGGGTTACTTGCTGTAATTTTTATAGAACAGTGCTGATTAAGTTAGTTCTCTTACAGGTTACAGCGGGGACATAGTAGCAGAGGACTAAACAGACATACGGACCACCTTAGGGATCAGTGGATAGTGGCCTATGAATATTTGCAACGTATAGCGATTTCCGTCCTCTTGTCACCATGTGGATTTTTCATAATTAAAAAACATGCAATAATATTTAAGAGCCAATCATGAGTAGTTTTGTTATGTCTGGATACCCTTCTTTGATGACAGCGAGAGAGGAGAGGGCGTCGGGCACAGACACACCGGCGGCAACGAAGGTCAGCCCCATCACAGTATCAGGAATGCCCAGCGTGAAACCTGTACAATTAATGGTTATTTGTAAAACATATATAAAAAAACAGTATTTACACTTTTGATTGCACTAATTAGTGACCAGGCTGGTATCATACCTTTAAAAACAATAAATAAATAAATAAATAAATAACGCTTCACACTCATAGCCCCACACTAAGATTCTAGGATCTTGTGTCG
>DWNH01001905.1:0-10579 GCA_018249895.1 Tiana niger | reverse complement strand
TTTTCATAATAATCGGTCCAGTAGTTTTTGAGTTCATCGAGGACATACATACAGACATTCATTTTTATATAATAGAAGAAGAAGAAAAGTAGTAAACGAGCGCAGGTCGTCTGGTGTTAAATGGTCGCTGTCCATGGACATCCACTTATAAGTTCACGCAGTACCTTAATCCTACCTGAGATTGCAAATAGATGGATTGCTACTTCTGAGGACTAAAACGGTCGGCTCGTATTTAGTGAACTCCGGCAAACACACCTTCCTGAAACACAATAAATTGCTTTACGGCAGAATTGGACGTGGCAGTGACTTCCCCGGGTGGTGGCATACCACCTATTGTAATACTTACTTTAATCCTGTAAAGGTCATCAGTTCGAAAATGGGAATATAAATTTGTGCAATTCCTAGGCACACTGGCGTAGATGTTTTATACTTTATATATTATAATCTTGTTGTGTATATACACATAATGTTATCTATATAAGTACAAATTTTTAGTAGAGGCTCTGCCTAGAGATTAAGCATAGAAATAAGAAAAAAAACACGTTTTTTGCTATATTTAATAAGTATCAAATAAGTGTAGACACTACTTATTGTTTTGTGGTAAATGCAGTTCAGATGCGTTCCTACTCTATGCCAGACATGGTCGCCTCATGTTGGATGTTTGCCGATAACACGAAACACGATACATACAACCGTGAAACAACATTACGATAACAATATGAAAACAATATTACAATAGTAATGTTCACGGTAGATTTGGGCGTGGTGGTGGTACCTTCCTGATCGCTAAGTCTACTTCGTCCTAATACACGGATTTTGAATTCTGCGAGCGTCAAGTATATTTGCTTCAGATAATATAAGACTTTTTCCGTACTAATATTAAAACACCCACATCATAGATAGTTGGGTGAAGTCATCTGCTGAACGTGTCTCACTTGCTAAGTAAAAATGGGGTCTTTACATTTCATATTTGTGTGGTAGGCCGCCGCTCGGGGAACCACCGCCACACCCAATTGTGCCGTAAAGCAATTTATTATGAATTTATTGTGTTTCGGAAGAAGGATGTGGAAGCCGGAGTTCAGTAAATACAAGGCGACCATCTTAGTCCTCAGAAGTATAATAGTAACGCATCTATTTGCGATCTCAGTTACGACTAAGGTACTGTCTGAAGTTGCAACCTTGACCATTTAACACCAGTTGGCCTGCACGCTCGTTTTCTACCTTTATTCAATAAAAAAATAAAACATAATATACTTTTTGTATTACATATTTGATATGGATGACTGGTTCGTCATTTACTTAATAAAAAGGTATTTCTGGCGCCATGTTTCCGAATCGACGACATTGTCAAGGCCGTTGGAGGCCGTGCTGCCGCCGCTTTGCACCGTTCCATCTTCACACGGCCCACATTATGCGTTTTGAACATCCACCGACTACATTATTCACCAATATTACAATAAGTAGTTAATAATAATACATTATAGATGGTAGGCAAAAGACAAAGACAAAAGACAAAATTATTTATTTGCACAAATACATACATAAATATGTGTACAAAGGTGGTGTATAAACTTTTAGTTCAGACTATATTTCCTTTTCAGGTGTACAAAATATAGTAATTCCTCATTATTCACCAATATTACAGTAGGTAATATTAAAACATTATAATAATATGTATATTGGTGGTAGGCTGCAGCGCGGGGAAGTACCTCTGCCACATTCATATCTACAGTAAAGCAATCTATAGTGTTTCGGAAAGAGGGTGTGGATGCCGGAGTTCACTAAATACGAGGTGACCATCTTAGTCCTCAGAAGTAGCAACGCATGTATTTGCGATTTCAGGTAGGACTAAGGTATTGCCTGAAGATGGATGCGTTGGCGATCACGATCCATGGGTTGCAGTGACCACTTAACACCAGGTGCCGTGCGCGCTCGTTTGCTAATTTTATTCAATAAAAAAAACTCCTAAAATTGGTGTAACGGAATTTAAGGCCCCTTATACTGTTGTGCGTGGCTATCGGCCGTCTGCGACTGTCGCTAACAAACTATGTTACAAGACTTTTATTGCAAAAAATCGTTATACTTCCTAGCTCGTTGTGAGATAATAACTATAACATATTAATGATTAAAGTTTAATAGTCGGTGTTGAAGCAATAAACTGAAAAAGGCTTTAAGTGCTATTCTGCGATAGCTAGGATTTTTATACTTCTGTCGATCCAATCTAATGAAAGTATTAGATGAAATATTTCAAGAAATAGTTTGTGTAAATGGATGTTAATATGTTTTTTTGTTATTGAATGAAAGTAGCAAACGCATGCTGGCCAACTTATGTTAACTTATGCAACCCATGGATAACCACTTGCAACTTGCAATCTTAATCCTACCCGAGATCGCAAATAGATAAGTTGCTACTTCCAAGGACTAAGACGGTCGCCTCGTGTTTAGTGAACTTTGGCAACCACACCCTCTTTCCGAAACACAATAAATTGCTCTACGGCAGAATTGGGCGTGGCGGTGGTACCCGGGCGGCAGCACCACCTATAAAATAGATCAATATTCTTTTTATTATATAATATGAAAAGAATACCTACATCTAAGACTGTTTTTAACAAAATTGTATAAGATGTCGCACAATACGTTTTTAAATGTACTATTGAAATCGTATTCATGATAAATGAACTTGTATATTGATGTACTAATTCTTATTTTTTAATGCTTTCGCTAGATTGGATTGTCAAAAAGCTGACGTGCGTACATTTTAAAAATAAAATTTTAAGGGATATGTTTCACCGCTTAAATATAATTTTACATTTAATTAGATATTTAATGATTTTAAGCATTTTTTTTTTGTATTGACTACTTATAAAAATATGATGATGTTTAAATTAAATTTTTCTAATTTATCGGTCGGTTTCTGGGCGGTTGATCGCCGCTGCTCAATGTGTTAGGTTATCCGTTCCAAAGAAAGCTAATTTCTTATTCGATATACGGTGTTCTCTTCGGTATAATGACTGCGAGTTTTATTGTAACTAAAAGTTAGTTATTTCTATCTTAACCAAAGATCGACATTGCGGGAACCGGCCTTGTATTTTGATACAGATCTGTCCATTACACTGTTCTGTACCTTGACTGTAGTTGTATGGAACGGCACCGTGGAACGGAATCCTAATACAAATCTAAGCGTAAAACATGAATACATACAATATTAAAAATAAATATTTGAGCTAGATATTAGCAACATCCATATACAATGCATTTTAATGGACGTTTGAGGACTTGTTCGTTCTATTTAAGCTAAGTCCCCTTAGGGGGCGTCCGTTAATTACGTGAGGTGAATCGCGATTTTACTACTCTTCCCTTTTGGTGAGATGTCGTGAGATTTGGCTCGACTAATCTCACGTGAGATTTTTCCAAATTTGTATTTTCGTGTTTATTAATCATTAATCTCTTGCTTTGGATTTATTAAAAGAAGCAGAGATTGCTTATTTTCATTTTAGACTAATATTTAAGATGACTAAAGCACGTAGACTAGAATCACACTGACAAAATGAGACAATAAAATACTTAAACAGAAAGTACTAAAAATTAATAGCAGACTATGCATTCTAATTCGGTCCATGGGGACTCATGTGTGGTCTCAAGATGACTACTGGAACAAAAATATGAGAGCAGTGTAAGTTCTTGCGAAAAAAAATTACCTGTATTTGTCGAGGTCACCCATCTCCTACGTTAGTTTTGGTGAGATTCATCTCGACCCCCCCCCCCCCTCAACGCCTCAATTTAATGGACGCCCCCTATCGATAGATTTAGCCCTGGCTATGAACAGTGTAGTGGTCGGATATCTAATGAACAAAAATTGTCCATATTTCTACTTGTAGTTTTTAATTCTATGATTTTTTCGTTTGATTTATGAAACTCGAAATAATTTGTGCAATCTACAATCGTTGGTTGTTGTTGGTTTTTTTTTTAAATAAGGAAGGGATCACTTCTTGTCTTTTTGTATTTGAAGAAAAATTCTTAAGGGTTGGCACGCACTGCTGAAGTTGACTGCGCGAGTTTTTGGACAAAACTTTCGTTTGTTGTATAGATATATTATAAAATTTTAGTAATTTGTCACAAAATATTATTTTAACAAACATTCTTGTTTTCATATACAGAAACATGATATAGAAAAATCTAAGAACAGTGGGAAGAGTTCAGTGCTTGCTAAAGCTTAAGTTGTTTTTGGAATGTTACTAAATGAGTTAATTGCCAAACTAGAATTAGATTAAGAAAATTTATAAAAAAATTAAAAATAGTTAAGACAGTGTAAGATGGATGTATTATGATAGTATCTTGGTTTGGTCAAGTATTTAATTAGTGTAGATAGTTGTTCGAGAAAAGTTGTTTATATCTCATCACACTTCGCATGAGATGAGATGGCAGACCTGCATTGTGGCCGCGTTTAAAGTTTAAAACGATTGCATTTCCACGATATGTTTTATTTCATCTTACATAACTAGGCAAGATTGACTGGTGTCTTGGTCTAGTGGTTAGCGAACCTGACTGATAAACGGGAGGTCGCGGTTTCGATCCCCACCCAGAACAAATGTTTGTGTGATGAGCACGAATATTTGTTCTTTGTCTGGGTGTATTGTCATCTATATAAGTATGTATTTACAAAAAAAATATTTATGTATGTTTATTAGTTGTCTGGTTACCGTAGCACAGGCTTTGCCTTGTTTGGGATCAGATAGCCGTGTATGAGTTGTCCCAACATATTTATTTATTATTTATTTTATTTATTTATTGCCTTTGTACGTAAGATGGAATGTTTTTCAGCGGGTTAGGACCGACAATATTGTCCTCTGTTAAGTACATGGTCAAACCGAGTGTATCGTTCTAACTACAATAAGAAGTGCTTCAATTCTTTATTTAATATTCAAAATATTATATATTTTACAATTTTGTTGGGTGTTTGTGAAATTGAATCACACCAGCTGTGTTCATACAGTATCGTATTCTTTGTCATGTATTTTAAACGTAAAACAATGATCTCGTATGTTAAAACACAACATTGCAAGTTTTAAAAAGTTTTGTTTATTTGTAATAATAATAATAATAAAAATTAATTTAGTTGTAGTTTTCTGTACTCGGTTAATAGGAGAAATTGGTTATTTATTTTAACATAAGTTTTTCTAGTTGTAAATATGCGGTTAGGTATTTTTATTTTGTAACACGTGGGCCGTACACCAAAATTCAGTTCGGCGGGGTCACTGGACTGAACTGTTTGTGTCTGCAATAAATTATTATAAGGACATGATTGGTTCATTGTTTTATTAATTTTACCTTGTACATTATTACTGTTAGGTCTGTTATTGAAGCTTGTACGATTTCGGCAACAGGCGCTTAAATTATAATCATTTTTTTTATTTTAAGGCTCGCTCTTCTGAATGTATCACTGCCACATCCAATTCTATTGTAAATCAATTTATTGTGTTCGGTGTTGTTGCCCGAGTTCACTAAATACGAGGCGACCATCTTAGTCCTTAGAAGTAGCTACGCGTGTATTTGCAGTGGAGGGTTGTACTGACCACTTAACACCAGGTGGTATGCAGGGTCGTTTGCTGCTTTTATTCAATAAAAAAAACAATAGAATTAGGATATTGTAAAATATATCTCTTCTTTATTTTGTAACAAATGATTTTGATTTTAAAATGTGCCTTAAAAATCAGTGAAAATGTGGCCTTTTTGTTCTCAACGACTAAGTGTAATTTTTTAGATAGGCAATATTGCAATCTGTAAGTCTGTTATGACTTGAACCTTGAGTGCATCTTGTGATAGCGGCATCTTATAAAAATGCAATATAACACCTACCTATGGAGATAATATGGATTAATAATGTTCTGACCGAAGCTTATCAAGGAAAGGTCGCGGAGGTCGACATTTTGTAACACTTTAAAGCGTATTATTCGTAGGTTAACGGTAAATAAGGAAAATTTCAATTTAACGGGATTTATAAGCGATGCTTTAACGCTGCTGAGGAACGACCGCGCACGTTTCTAAGAAGCGCAAGAAACTAAGCAATTTTTGCGACAAATAACTTTCTGCAAGTGTTATTTCTATTTCTTGAACCAAAAATCTTAAAACGTAAGCAAAAAATGGTAATTTTTGCACATATTATTCTTTACTAAACTAAGTAGACAAACCTAGTGTTGCAAGCATTTTTCATGCTGTTGTGTACCACCCTAGTGCATGTAGGTATAAAGTATGTTGTTCGTTCGATTACATTGAGTATTCTCGATTTTTCAATCGAATGTACTGAAGTGCGTCTTTCGTTACAACTCGCCTAATTAAATCGTTCTACTATACGTACTATATATTATTATTATAATACTTGTATAAATAAAAACATCATTGTTTAACATTTTATACATGAATGAAGATAACACTAAAGTATCGTTTTACAGAAAATATTTATTAGATCTCATTTAAAGCATATTCAGAAATATTTTTATTTTATTAATGCTATCTTAGTCTATAGTATTATCGGGTGAGCGACCTCGTCGCAAGAACGTATTTGAGACCTACAATATCATTGTTTTATAAAATAGGTACCTACTTACCTACTCGATAACCTTTTCATGAGTTTTTTTCACAGTAAGTTATATTGCTAACGTTTATGTATAGCATATAAATAAAAAGAATAAGAAATAGTTTACTTTGTCAAACTCGATAGCAAAACAATAATAGTTATAGGTACCGGCCGGATTTGATCTAGAGGCCCTGGGGCAACTTCTTCGTCGTGAGTAAATTTTAAATTCTTTAATCAATTAACCTACGTACTTACCTACGTACTATTGGTCAATTGTCAGAATTGCAAAATTTGATAGCCTCTACGTGGACATATTCGATCTGAGATATTTTGATTAACTTTTGTTAAGAGAAGTTTCTCTCGCGACCGGCCTCGCTAATTATAGATATTAAAAAAATGTGGTTGTCGCCGCCCTTCTCATCCACCGCCCGGGGCAATGGCCCCTGCACCCCCCACCTTACGCCACTGGTATTATGACATAATTAAAACTGTGCCTATAAATGAAAATGTAAATTGAATATACATATGTATTAAATATTGTAAATTAAAATGTGATGATTGTATATAAAGTATGTAAAGTACGTACCTATGTATGTAATAAATGGAACAATTTAATTTACATATTTCAATGTATGCGTCAGCGTGTGAACATGAGCAACACCGCCAATGCGATGCCAGTTTCCAGGAGAGCTCTTTTATCGCCTTTTTGAAGAACCGCAAGTAATTTACACGTGCGTGGAAGAGTGAACGACTGAACGGACCGTGGAGGACCGCCACTAATCCAGATGGTGCGGATGGAACCTCTTGTTATAAAAAATAAGTTCAATGCGTACTTAATTATTGACCTTTAGTATAAACAGTTGAGATAAGTACAAATAAACAGCTGCGTAACCACCGCTCAGAAAGGAAAATTGGAGGAAAACATTTTACATCTTATTGTATTAGTTACATAAGCAAGTTATCTTTTTAACAGCTGTACTTAAGATAGAGCTAAATGCTGACGCCACACAAGAGTCTGGAGATATCTTATCATGGAGGCAGTTAATAGTCATAGCATTCGTAGTCACACAGTCTCGTATGTGATGTCGCACACTCACACACTACTAATTTCTGGTCGGCAGAACTGAGTAGGTAGTAAGTAATCTAGTTAATTTAGCTAATTTGTCTGGCCTCGTGGTCTAGTGGTTAGTGAAACTGACCGCTAAACGGGTGGTCGTGGGTTCGCTCCCCACCCAGAACAAATGTTTGTGTGATGAGCACAAATATTTGTTCTGTTACTGGGTGTATTGTCATCTATATAAGTATGTATTTACAAAAAAAGGATTTATGTATGTATATCAGTTATCTGGTTGCCATAGCATAGGCCTAGTAGCCTAATTTGGGATCAGATGACCGTGTGTGAGTGGTCCTAAGATATTTATTTATTATTTATTTAACCAATAAGAATCTTAACCTGCCTGCGGTAGGTAGCACTACAACTATACCAATACAAATTTTTAACGGGATGTTATAAGTTTAACATGTGTGTTTTCTGTCTTTGAAATCGTAGCTGTCAAAGGGATGAATCGATTAAAGTGCGTTTTTTTTAAATATCTGCTTTGTAAGAGGTTTTTCTTTGTGTTGGGAGTTTTTAAACCTTTATAACAAAAAAAAACCGAAATTTGACACTATTCAATATGACACAAAATTATGTAATTGGTTCCAAGTGTTGTGTTACAGCGCAACACAAACGTCAAGGCGATATCTGCATGAACTATCAGTAGGTACCTACTATAAATAGATATCGTTATAATCGACGCTATGGCCTTACGTCAAACAATATGTAATGTTTATATAGCAAAAGGTTAAAAAACCACGGGTCAGTACGCCGCCACAATGCACGTGCGCGGCACACCCACAACTTGCTAAATAAATAGATAAAAAAGAAGTTTCGGTTGCATCAGTTACATTTAGATGATTTAATAGTTGGTAGGCCGCCACCTGGGAAAGAACCACCGTCACACCCAATTCTACCGTAAAGCAATTGATTGTGTTTCGGAAGAAGGGTGTGGTTGCCAGAATTTACTAAATACGAGGTGACCATTTTACTCGTCAGAAGTAGCAACGCATCTATTTGTGATCTTAGGTAGGACTAAGGCAGGTACCTACTGCTTGTAGTTGCACGCGCATGTCTATGGGTTGCAGTGACCATTTAACAGCCTGAATGCGCGTTTGCTACTTTTATTCAATAAAAAAAACCCAAACACATGATCAATTATCTCTATTAGGAAATAAGCATTTTCACTGCAGAAGTTTTTTAATACGATCGACGTTTTTTAATACGAAAGTCCACATATATCTAAGCATGATTAGTTGAATTACTTAGATGCACTTCATTGCCGCTTTTAAAGCTTTTGTGTGTTCCTTAAAGGAGGCACCACTAGAAGGTATTATTCATAGAACATAGAACTAAGCTAGTTTTCTAAGTGGTTTCTAGTATTATTGCATATTTATTTTCTCGATCAATCCCGTAAAGAGACGCCAAATCTTCAAAATTGTTATGCCTGTAACCTTGTTGGAGCGCACCCGGTGAAGAAAGCAAAATAACATGAAAGAGTTTATACGAGTAAATCAAGAGTAATACCTTACATCCTGCCGCTTCCTGTCTGTTGTGTTACACATTCACTTACATACGTACTTAGTAGGTAGATAAAATATTTCTGCAACGGATGTTTCTTGATATCAATTTGCAGAGTTTTGATTCTTAGCAATAGTGATAATGATTCATTTCTAAACATCAAACTAATATTAAGGATCACCCGATGCTCAGCCGATATCATAAATGGACATTAAACAGATATGTTAGCGGCTCTATCCAGCTCTATTTGCTTTATATCTGTTAGTTTTAGGTAATGTATACTATCATACTACTGCATAGAACCTATTTACCGTAAGGCTGTAGCGGCAGTTAAACGTGAGCTGCCACTTTTAATAACCAGTACATACATATGTATGTGGAGGCAACTATCTTCAGCCTTCTAACTTATTGCAATATTTTAGTGATATGACTGAATGTAATTTTAAAATTACAAGTGATACAGAAGCAAAACACAAGTACATTAAAGCCTTAAGATAGGAACGGAGCACACAATACAAAATGTAAATATTATTATTTAACGCTCAAACAAGTAGAGGTCAAGTTTGCAATCTATTGTTGATTGTTGAACAGAAAACTTATGGATGCCTATTCCTGGGTGTTCTCTTAACAATAATACACAAGTATCTAGTTCTAGTAAACAATAATACGTATGCCTGGAAAAGTCGAGAACTGGAAAACTTTTGACCTTTGACCCAAAGACAATATTTCTACGCTTCTAGTAAATTATAAAACAATACATATGTTTATTGTCTGATTTTAGATTGGTTTAAATAAAATGTTGTATTTTAATTTATGTGCAAATCATTTTAAGTAAGTAGGTTATCGTGCAGACATTTTATTACGCACTTTGGAGTCGTGTACCCACTTCTTACGGAATCAATACTTGTGTAACAGATGATACGAATTTTCAACTTACATGCAAAAGTAATTTATTTAAATGTCTGACTAAGTATCTGTTATGAAATTGTAGCAGTAGGCCTATTACTACTAGTAATGTACTGTCGTTTTGGTTCTGGTGGTACCAGGGCAGGTGGACAGTGGTTTGCGGTGGTCGATACTGCATATTTTAACTTTCGTAAAGCTTTCCATACAGTCGGTAATGACGTGCTTTCCCAGAAGTAGCTGCCGGATTTAACTCCACATTGCTTATATTGATATTGTTCAAAACCTTAATATACTTTCTCGGGAAACTATTTCTGAAAACTAAGACGGTCGCTTTTAATGAAAAGGCTATCAGCTTTATCAATATATGTATTTCTGTCCGACTCACAAAAATAGTTATCATGTTAGAAATGGGTATGGGGGTGTTACGGTAGACGCGCTCATCTTCAATGTTAATCAACCCAATCCTTGTTTTAATTCAATAA
>DWNH01001904.1:0-10586 GCA_018249895.1 Tiana niger | reverse complement strand
TTTAAACTCTCAGGCATGCAGGTTTCATCACGATGTTTTCCTTCACCGAAGAGCAAGTGATAATTATTGTATAATAAATAAACTTAAAATTTAGTAAGCTTAAATTTGTTTTTGCTCGATTCTAAGGGCTTACAGGACGGAGTGGCGTCAACTAGGGGAGGACTATGTCTAGCAGTGGACAATTAAAAGCTGATAGATGATACTGATGGATGAAATTGGTTTCTTTTATATTTTTGCGTCCATTATTAGTTTTTGTAGGTCAAAAATCAAGATAGTTTTTATTGGTAGATAATTTAACTTTGTCGACATAATCCGTAGTTAAAAATGAATTTTTAAATAAGAATAATGAACTACACCATCCGTAAAAGTCTATTAAAATAAATTAAAACCAACACGAATTAAACAATTATTGTACCTACTGTATTTTAACCGAAACTAATCTATTATTATATTGCATGCCCGTTTAGTATAGACTAGGGATTCCCAAACTATTTTAGGCAAGAGACAACTTTTCCAATATGAACTGATACCTCAGACCCCCAAATTAGTTTAAAAAAATAAAAGATCTCGGGACTTTCGCGTCAAGACTCAAATTGGTTTTTGAAATTCAATAATTTTCGTTCGCAAAATCTCTGGAAATTTAGTCGTCTTGAATCCCGGGAATTTCGGGTCGAATACGGCTCTTGAAATTGTATTGTCATAATTTCATTCTCAAAATTTCTTTCTACATGCTCGTTTGCTACTTTTATTAAAATAAAAACTTATTGAGTACAAATTAAACGCGTTCGCTCGCTGCCATATTGATGTTCTGCAATGTTTGTACATTAGATTGTGATATTGTAATGACTGTCTATTAGCATACTCAGACAGCCCAATATATTTATTTACGAGTCAGCGTCCAGATTTACAAAAATGTATTGGTTTATTTACAAAAATATGTCAGTTATAGAACTTACTTCGTGCGGTCCGGAATCGAATTAAATTGATTGATTTGATTGAACGTTTTGAACATAAAATAAAATCCTAATTCAGATTGATAGATGTTCTAGAAAAATGTGTTTTTGTAAATATATTTCGCCAAAATGAACTCAGTTTTACTTTTCTGAGAGATCTTGAGATTCCGTAAAATGTTTATTTCTAGTTTACTTTATAACTACCGAGACCTCACGAATTTTAACTGCTATATTTTATTAACAAAGTAACAACGCCACACCCAGATCTACCGTGAAGCAATTTATTGTGTTTCGGAAAGAGAGTGTCGATGCCGGAGTTCACTAAATACGAGGCGACCATCTTAGTAGGTACTCAGAAGTACCATCTATTTGCGACTTCAGATAGGATTGAGGTACTGCCTGAAGTCGCAAGTATATGCCCATGGGTTGCAGGTCACTACCAGGTGGTCTGCTCGCTCTATTGCTACTTTTATTCAATAAAAAACGGTAGGTACAGGGTTGTAAATAAAAACACAAAATTAATATGGGTATACATTTATTAAAATCCCTTTTAGTGACATATCATAATACGACAGTCCGTTTAGATATAGTTAAATAAATGGCAATGATATACTACAATGATACTTCCATTTTACACAATTTTGAAAATATTCTCATTTCATACACACATTACGTTTACTCGTTTAGAAGCGCAATCATTTCATCTTTTGTTCTGAGGTTTTTGTAATTGTTGCAACACATTTGGCTTCTTACAACGTCTCTCTTGTTTCGTCTGAATGAATAAAATTAATTGAGCACTTATTTTTTAATAATCTACATATATATCGTTTATTCGTACATAGAACACAAAAAAGTGCCCTCCACCAAATGTGTTGCCACACGTCACGTCAAGTCAAATGTCGTCATTTTTAATGTTATCAAAAGTATGCTCAATCGATACTTAAATTCAATTCGATTTCGATATGTCGATGACTCAATTATTATAGCAAATGATTTAATTGACCTCATTTTTTCAGATGATCGCATCTCAACATTCGCACAGGAAGCTGCCATTAGTGATTCAGTGTTGCCAGTATCAAAGTGTTATGTGTTATGAAATATTATTAAAATTTTAAAAGGAAAACTATACCGAAAGGTATCTCAAATATTAACACTACATGCCTCATCACAGCCCAAGAATATCTAATAAGGACATATCTACAATGAATTCTGGAACTGATACTCGACAACATTGTCTGTCAAATAGAATTTTTGTATCCTCATTAAGTATATTCAATAAGTTGTTCAATAATAATTTTGCCAAATATAGGAAGGTCATCATGTCACTGCTCGCGAAACTGTCTTTTATGCCCCGGGATCATCAACTATGGCCCATTTATTCTATAACGATTATCCGTAGACAGCTGAATCCACACATTTATCAGTGCTACTTATAACCTAATAGGAGATACTTCTTTCAAATCTTATCACACTAGACTTCATTGACAACGTGTCATTGCATCAACCAATGCTGATATCTTAACCTATGTGATGACTGACCACGAAAAACAAATATCTTCTAACAGCTTATAAAACGCAGAATCAGATGCACTTCAATCACTCCTATCGGCTCCTATTCGGATATTCTAATTCTGCGCTGATAAATATGAAGGTTTCGTAATCTTTAGGTGTGTGACAACATTTATATGACATCGAGAGCTTTGACACAGAATTATTCTAAAATGGCATTAAATATTACAACAGATAACCCGCACTATAAGCAATGAATAGGAGATAGAACAATATATTCTTTCCAGTAGCGACATCTATGTGTCAGAGTTCACCAAGTGTCAATAATTTCATTGCCTAGTGCGAGACACAACCAAATACCTAAAGAAAGATTAAAAAAAAGGACGGAAATATAAAATGAGCGAGAAAAGAGGCCTTAACCGACAGTACAGCATTGTGCTTAGTAGTTGTGTCATAAATATGTTTCTAGAATACCTTTTATAGATAGACAATGATATTATAGTACATCGATACATTGACTTATTCTATAAGGAAACATTGAGGCAAATTCTTATAGATGTGTTTCTGATCCAATTGTTTATGGACCACCATGAACGATAGCAGTGGATTAGGCCAATCTCATTCAAAACCATTAATTCATTCATTCCCAACTGTAACCAAGTTTCTAGCAAAAGTGCGACGTATTGCCACTTTCGCACATGTTACTTCACATACCCGATATGACGTCATTCATACATAAATATTTATTATTGTAGTCTTGTAACCTCTCCGTAAATAAATTTGTGGCCACGTCCATGGATTTAAAAAAAACATTCAACTGTCACGCAGAATGCACATTTAATTACTGGCAACATATCAATACATACAAATTAACGATTTTTACACATTTCATATGTCAGATTGAGTTTGGTATCTGTTAAAATATGCCCCAATGTTGCCAGAAATGACACCGACAATATATACAGATTATGTTTAATAGTGGATAATGATAAATGTACGTGGTTAAAATCTTAAAATCCATTTAATATAGATAACTGTACAGTGAGCGACACAGGTGTAGAGTAGGCCCGAATATTTACAATTTCAAGACACATACTAAATTTGTGTTCCACGCTAAAAACAATCAAATCGTTCGTAAGTTTTGTGTAATAATTTAATTTGTTTTTGCTTTAAAAACAAGATCTTGAAACTGTACTGTTCATTTACATATATTACCTCATAATAAAGTTCATTATCATAAAACAAAAATATAGTTTCATTACGGATTTGTCGTTTCTAACGTGCAACTAGTGTTATAATTTAATCTAATCTACACATTTAGTTTTTCCCATAAATTCCTTTTTTGTCTCAAAGACGAGTATAGCCTAAATATAGGTTAAAATAAGTATATACTCTACGCTAAGACATACAATTTTCCGAAGACAGATATTAAGTTGCAAATTGAACGTTATTTGCATCTTTCATTATCTATCACGTTCAAAGCCATAAAAGTGACAGAGTCGCCACAATGGCAATAATTGATTTTGAACTAACCGAAAAACTAGGCCATTGATATTTTTGATCTATCTTCAATAAATCGTACTACAAGGTATCTAACTACCTGACTATTCTCTAAACAGTATGCCTATGGACTCTATCATATTCTTCGCACTCCAGAATCACTGGAATCGCGAAGACTTAGTTTAGGATACCTTATAGTTTTTTTAAAAGAGTCCTGTTTACGTCTAATCATATAGGTTTACATTTTTACTACAACTGAAAGACCAGTGGGTCTTTACTACTTAATACTGTTATAGATGTTCTCGGATACGCGATCCATATCTTTGGAACTTACACTTAGTAGGTTGAATCGCAGATATAACGTATTAAAAACACTAAGATATACATAAAAAAATTAAATTAAAACGCCTACTAAAGGAGCACAGAGAAAAAAGAGAAATAAATATTTTAAGCTATATCTGGCAACCCAACCTCGCTTACAATAGAATGTTATCTTTTGGTAGAACCATCGAAAATTATCGACATACGAAACATTATACTTTCTAATTTATTTTGAATCTTACAGCTTTTGAATACAACGACCGCCTGCATACTCCGCTATTTTTAAAACTACACTTTTGCTTGAGTGCAATTTGTAATGCCCATTGACAAAAATCACAATTGTAAAATTTTTAGAGGCAGAGACCATCGATTTTTAATCTATGCTCTTACTCTAAAAATATTAAAAATAAAATGCAAAAGAAAACTAAGAAATAGGATATTCGAGTTACATAGGTGCATAATAAAATTTAAAAAAATAATAAAAAATAAAACAATTTCGTCACAAATAAATCTGGACCCAAATAAAAATTTATTATAAGAAACAAAAACAATGAGAGCGGTTATCAATGGGGCGATTTCGAGCACTACTCCACAGAATGAAGTCACTGAAGCGAACATACGAATTTGCAGACACATAATCTAAGAGTAGTGCGTGTACCACTTCGAGTGAGCCAGCGACCACGCTGCACGCATATCCGCCACATTGCACGCATCGGCCACACGCGTTTTCACCATGCACGCCGCACGTGCAAGCATGCGTCGCTTTAAATAAGCGTACGAATGACCATGGCAGTAAACGCTGACGAATCGCTTGTGTACAATCGTTAACAATCCCGAATGTCTATTATAATTCTTAAAACTCCTTTGTTTCAGTACAACTGCTAGCGCTCGCGCATTATCGCCACTTATTTCACCAAAAAGGCGTAACGGAATTACAAGTGATGATAGATTGTTAAATCGCACACCACTTCGGCGTATACGCACTTTTTTGTTTTGCGTTTTAGTGCGGCTTGTATTGCGTGTAATTTTTGCTTCATTCGCATGCGTCCCACGAGCTTTAGTAAGCTCATTTACCCTATTAATTTTAAAAGAGCCGTTCGTCTTATCGCGGCGTCTTTCAGAATTGCCTGTCCTATTCCTACGAGTATAAGACCCGTTCATTGTATTGTGAACTATTACTGTTTCGTGTCTGTCATTATAGATATCTGGGCCTTTACGACGACCAATACTACTTTCATTACTAACTGTAACTTCTTCCTTAAAAGAACCACATGTCCTAGTTCTAGGAATTTCTGCGTCATCGATAACGCGACGATGTTGATAGCGCGTACCAGATTCAATTAACGAACTGTAAGACAATATTTCTGCATCACAATATCTAGGGCCATAGGGTATATCGTCGTCTATAGGACAGTCCATCCCCTCCTCGCTGACAGAGCGCCGAATCTTTTGTGTAAGGTGCGATTTGCCAAGACAGTAACTGCTCATCATTTTGAAAGACGCTTTCCTGAAGCCAGTGGTATTATTATTGTAACGAGAACGACCTCCTTTAAAGCGCTTATCTGTTTTAGCGCAAGTTACTTCAACAGGACAGATGGCATCAAGATCCAAATCACGAAGATTGTTAGTTCTAAAAGAGCTAATATGTTCATGATTAGCATCGTCTTCGTCCGTGGAATCGTTCTTAAGGGCAGCGTTGCAGCAACTATTTTGAGAGTCGCGTTCATTGCTGCCTTCTCGTCTGTTATACTGACTTTCACTTCTGCGTCTGACAGTTTTAGTTAACCGACAAGAGACACGGGTAACGCGGCTGTCATAACAGCAATTGCACGTGTGTCTTTCAAAGTTGCAGCAATCACAATCAGATTTTCGCTCTGATTCACAGTGGGGACAGTGGGTAGAGACGCATGCGGGTGAATGCTAGCGGACGCGGAGGCGGATGGGGGTACGGGGGGTTCGGGATGTTCGAGGGGTCCGGGAGGTTCGGGACATTCGGGGATCCCGAGGGATGCGGGGGGTGCGGGAGTGGTCGGGCGGGCTGCGCAGGCAGAGCATGTAGGCGGTGAGGAAGAACGCGTAGGGCGCGAGCACCGCGACGAACAGCCGCGCGACGTCCGCGGCGCCGCCCGACTCGCTCTCGAATCACTTCTCCTCGTCCTCGTCGCGGAATAAGTAAGTCGACCTGTGTACAAATTTCACTGTTAGATTATTACAAAAATATTTGCACGCTGGTTGTGTTGGCAACCTAAGCCAGCTTTTTATTAATTGAGTCCACCAAATTCTATACATATACTCGTATTTAGTAAATTAATAATTTAATAAATGCATTAATTTATTCATTCTAGTTAATCCATAACATTGAGAATAATGAATACACATTGCTGGGAATTGAATAGCGTACATACATGGCAAAAATGATAAAAAATGTTGAAATTTTAATTTTTACTAATAATTACGATTTTAATATTTTTAAAGCTTTAGTAGTTAATCTTTAGAAATCCCAAAAAAACAAAGAAATTAACTCACCAGTAGGCCAAGTTGAAGAGCGCGAACACGAGAGGGAAGGTGATGCGCGAGATGACGTCGATCCTCTTGGAGCGGGTGGGGAACTTCGACATCCACAGGCGGCAGCAGTTCTTCCGCGGCGGGTTGAGGTGGATCTCGCACTGTCGCATCTTGGAGTCGAGCACGCCGCCCCGCATCAGCGGTTTCTGCTGGTTGCAGAAAAGTCAGGGGCGACGAGAAATCTACGCTTGGCTTACTATTAAAAGTAACGTGCTATTCACAAAGCTGAAGTGAAAACTTTTAACTATATCGTGCAAAGGAATCATATTAAGAATTTGATTGTTACGCAAATCTAAATTCTTCATTTAAACTTCTTCCCTGCTGGGAATCGAACCCAGTATAGATAATATCGATTTGTTAAAATAACTCTAATCTATCACGGGCTCACCATTGCAAACGTAGCGTTGCTGTCTGTGTCCATGAGATCTGAAGCTGCATCCATGCTAGCCGTTGCCTCTATCTCCCGTCTCGACTTTTTCATATTCTCGCGGTGCATGTCAGAGCGAGATGCGTAGTTGACAAGCGCAAACTCTAGTAGAGCACCGAATACAAAGGTCAGACACACGCCTGTCCAAACGTCGATGGCCTTGGTGTACGATACTGGAGGCAGGGAAGCGTTGATGCCAGAGGACTGGGTAGCCATAGTCAGCAGTGTAGTTACTCCTAAAATAGATAAAAAATAAAAATTTAATTTTATAAAAACTCGTGTTCTTATAAATAATGTTTGTAGGTATATTTAAAATGTTTTGAATTTGCAGAGACGTTGGATACATATTTAAAATAAATATATATATATAGTGCAGGACATTCTTACTAACATGAGTTTAATATAACAAAGATATTTTAGTTAAAAATATAAATGTTTTTAAATATCTTATACCTAAGTGTTTTTTTATAAAATAATGTTAAAATAATACAAGCGTTCCACAAGGCTCTTTTTTAAGTCCATTACTTTTTGTTCAACTCATTGTATATTTAAATGTACATACCCAGCGATACTCTAGCGGGCACAGCACCCTGATCAAGCCAGAACGAAACCCAGGATACGATGACCAACATGCAGCAGGGGATGTAGATCTGGATCAGGTAGTAACTGAACTCGCGTTTGAACAACAAGTCGACCTTTAAGCAACTATATTCACCTGTAGAACAAATAGTAAAAATATGAAAATTCATAAATACTAACAGACACTAGATATAATATATGTTCCGTGTCATCATAATTTTCAACAACATCATCTTTTACATGATAACATCATCTTATTTTACCAATAAATAAAATTGGAGTGTCTGCCTGTCATAATAAAAATGAATGTCGACAATTAAATGTAATATGCTGTTGTTACCGCATCTTAATAATCGTTTTAAGAATTTTTGTCTGTTTACTTTTATTGCGAATAAGCTCCACTAACGCTGAACGATATATGATGAAAGTTTTGGGGGTTGCAGAGAATACTCTAGTTTCGTAGCTAGTGGTTTATATCCAAATAAAATCTGGATTCGTGGCGGTCCTCCACGATCTGATTTAGACGTTCATTATTTCCTCGCAAGTCTAAATTATAGAATGATCTTCCTCCTAAGGAATTTCTTGCGAACCATGACATGGGGTTCTTCAAGAAAGTCAACACATTGGCGACTACTCTGGTGTTGTTCATGTCTATAAGCGACGGTGACCACTTACCATCACGTTGCCCGTCTGCCAGTTTGCAAGGTTTAAAAACAAAATGAGTGGTCTGTTAAAACCCATACCAGTGTTAGTTTTGCTGTTGCAGTAGTCAGTAAGGAACTTCTCGAGAGTAAAGCGAGGCAGGTGGAGGTTCTTCACAACCTGGACGGGGTCCCCTTCCTTCCACAGGAACACCAAGTCATCCGTCGTCCAGCCGTCTGTAAGAACAGAATCATTAATCAGTCAAAATTGAACAATCATATGAAATAGATTTTGAAGTTAAAAGTTGTTTAAATCAACTTAAAGCGTCTTATAAAGTAAATAATAAAAGGCCCACCCTTTTAAATCCGAGACACAACAATAGCTTATCATAAAGCATATCGTATATGAAATTACGTAAAATGAATTGTTTTATTCATTATCAGATATTTATGTAGGTTCACTACACAAATCAATCAGTTTTTCCATTGGCATGTTATGGTATGCAAAAAACTGACGAAAAACAAACGTTCTTTAAAACACAGATATACATAAACCTACCAGCGGATTTCGAGACCAAAATTGACATTTATCAAATGTCCTTTAAGTCACTTTTGTTATAATATAACAGTTGATTATTTATACACTCTGTGCGTAAAAGAACCGCGAAAATAATAGAACCAGTGAGCAATGCGAGCTAGTTACAAAAACATGAACTCGATTTCAAGGTAAGATTTGTTTACGAACCAATCCCCGCGTATTTTTGTAGTAAAACAACGTTGAAAGCCGACCGTTGTTATTGCGTTCTATTCTGGTGGTAAAAATGTCTTTAAATTATGTAGTCGGTCGAGTAATGCGTAAACTCTTTTCTCTGTAATAGTTCTGAAACTGTCTGTCTAACTTACTTACTGTGTTAACAGTCAATAAGTCTCTAGGTTTTGTCTATAACAAAAAACATAACATAACCAACTCTTTACATTATTTTTATTATTCGACTAGCGACCCGCCCCGGCTTCGCCCGGGTGCAATTTAGAAATTAGAATATAGATTAATAACTGTCACCATTAACTGTCACGGAAATTCATTGGAATGACAGTGGCGCCATCTGTCGAAAATTGGTCGTACCAACTCTGAAACCTGCGGAGGTTCATGCACAACAACTTTGCTAAATATCATCACATGATCAAATGCATAGTTTACAATTCTATAAAGGACATACACACAAAAAATCATTTTTATATAATAGATTAGTACCAGAAGTAAATCTCTATTTGCAGTCGGTGCTCTCCCGTACTCCCCGTACGGAAGAGGCTCGAACGCTAAACCTTACGATCTTACATTATACTTGTCGAAGGCTTCATTTGTAACGCAATCAATAATTACTGTAAGCACCGGCTTTGTGCCTTGGAATGTGTCTTCGCCCACGTGGTGATCGGTAAAAAGCCATGATAAAAAGTATTTTATGTGTTAAACTATGTTATGATCTATCTGTGTATCAAATTTCACCCAAATCAATCCAGCCCATTTTGCATGATAGAATAACAAACATCCAAACATACAAACTTTCTCTTTTATAATATTAGTAAGATAAATAGCTCTGCTCCGATGTACGATAGAGACAGTTGCCACTCAACATCAGGTAGCCTACATGCTCCTAAACATTGAAATACTCACAGCTAGCCATCCTCAGCGAACAGGTCTGCTTGTCCAGGGGGTACAGTTTCAGGTTCATGGGGCAGGACAGAGTGAGCGAGATCCGGATGCTGTACAGCACGTTGCCATTGGGGAAAATTCGGATGTACACGTTAGGCATGATGATGTTGTGGAAGTGGCCCTCCTTCTCATTGGAGAAGAACAGATCCGGCATCCAGACGCGGTTGGCCTCGGTCAGCGTGAGGTACTTGAGACGACCTGATTGGAAGTAAGATTAAAAATGTATATGTCTGTTTCTGTGTAACTTTAAAAAATATATTATCACTAAATAAAAAGGAGATCGCCTTATTTTATTAATTAATTTTTTTTTTTTTCCCCACACTAAGATTCTAGGTTCTTGTTTCGTGTGTACCATGGACACACACACAGACAATTACACA
>DWNH01001903.1:0-10588 GCA_018249895.1 Tiana niger | reverse complement strand
AGTAAGCACTTTCAACAGCGCTCATCTTGCTTTTAAATATGTGAGTATCCACTCAACAGATGTACTAGACTGATTATGCCAGAGTTTAGTCATGAAGGTGGGAAAAATGCCAGGTTGCATTTATATGTAGTAAGCTACTTTTAAATAATTTAAATTTCTGGTAATACATGCCTTATTCATGGTTTTTATTGTCATAATCATCCAAAACCGCACTAGTTTTAGACACTGGTTTCCGACCGAGTTTAAGCCACAGTCCAACCAACCCTAGTTGCTGTTCTTCACACGCTTTTCAAGAACGTTATTTAGAGCCCTGTAACAGCAAGCTATGTATACCTTGATAATTTAAATTCAAGTCAGTAATGTAATAGAATATGACATTATATGTCACCGAAAAAATTACCGAATAAAATAAATAGTTTTCAGATCTTTGCCTGTCTCTCTGTTTTATTTGTCGTCAAGAGGCTCCGACGTTGCAGAACAGATTTCGGTACTCTACCAAACGATATAAGCCTTACTTAATCCAATATCTCCTAATAGTTTTATACTTCCATCTTTTACTGTAGGTATACTTAGTGGGCCCGAAACAAAACTGCATTAGACTCTGTAAATTTTCCTTGCTCAAATAATATTTTCAGTTTTAAACTTACTGTCTCCATAAATTTCACAAGGACGAAGACGAGCACTCCCTAGCTTAAAATACGCACAGAACCTAAAAAACTTGAAGTGTCTACACAAACACTGAGCCCGTACCAGAAACGTACTTATTAAACCACTAGGCTATCATGGCATAGTTTTTGTCTTTGAAATAATTTTTTTTCAAGAAAATTATGTAAGTAATATCGCGTATATCAATATATACAAGAACATTTTGAAACTTCTAGACATAGCAATAAATTGAAGTTCTTGTAA
The DNA here is from genome assembly GCA_018249895.1 of Tiana niger. Lineage (NCBI taxonomy): Eukaryota > Metazoa > Arthropoda > Insecta > Lepidoptera > Hesperiidae > Tiana > Tiana niger. The sequence continues at coordinate 9,679 of DWNH01001903.1, read as the reverse complement.
GGATGACTTTCTAAATCGCTTAACTCGTGGCACTAAATTGTTTAGAACAGGATTGTTTGGAAGTCTACGGAACAAGTTTCGTGACAGAGATAACGGGTGGTTTGCCATACCAGACTCCATTTCACGTATTTAGCAATAAACTGCTAAGACTGCTCTCGAATCTTAACTTTGTTTATAGGAATGCCTCCGGGAGTTTCAAAAGACTCATAAGAATTCAATTTCTACACGGCTTCCGCCTCAAGTAAAAAGTATTCTACTTAATGAAGAAAATTTACTTTCTGTTTTATTGCTTCTGGTAATAAAAACTCCTGTTCAACCTTAAATATATGTAGATAAGTCTTTTCATACATATCGAACATTGGTTAAGCTGTAAATTTTTTTAGTTTTAAATACCTACTAGCGGACATGGGCGCCGCTGTCGAAATTCAAACCATTTTTTCCAGTCTAAAAAAATCGCATATTAAAATAATTCACAGCTGTACTGGAAAATGTTTGCCTCGATTTGATTAATGTATACAATTTTAAACGCCCGACGAAAACATGATGTTTAAGTTTAACATGTGTATCTATGTATCTAGATCCGTATGTGTATCTGTGTGTCTGTGTGTGGCAACTCTCTATCGGATAAACAGATATATGTAAGTGCGTTGTTTAACCGAAAGCCTCCTCTATCGGGATAGTTTTTGGCTATGTTTTTATGGAAAAAATCCGTCGTCTCCAAGATATTCAGCTCTCACTGGAACTAGTGCCAAGATCTCAGCAAATATTGAAGCAAATTTTTGTGATATGTTTAGTTTTAGTACCATTTTTACACCACACACTAAAATAAGGCCTTACCAATGAAAGGATCTCAGCCAAAAGATTTTTTGTTTCGGAGTTATTTTTTAAATTTATATAGGTATATGTATATATATATTATTGAATAAAAGTAGCAAACGAGCGTGCATCCCACCTGGTGTTAAGTGGTCACTGCAACCCATGGACATCCACTTGCAACTTCAGACAGTACCTTAGTCCTACCCGAGATCGCAAATAGATGCGTTGTTACTTCTGAGAACTAAGATGATGGCCTTTTATTTCGTGATCTCTGGTATCCAAACCCTCTTTTCGAAACACAATAAATCGCTTTACGGTAGAATTGAGTGCGGCGGTTGTAACATACATACTAAAAAGCAAAATTTAACGCGAACATGTTTACAGGAAACCCAAGGAGTATTAGTGTGTACATTCGGCAATACACATGACTTCCCCGCGTTCTATACAATCCGATCTGGACATCGAGCACCGTACCGTGTAACGGACGCTTCTCATGCAGCAAGAATGCTTCACTCAGCCCGACTATTACAACTCTCGTCTGGAATGGTCGTAGCTGTGCCCGTTCCTGAAGAGTACGCAATGGACGGTAAATAATTTTTTATTGCTACAACTCTTAATTTTATGTATTAATAATGCATAGTTGAATTTAATCATAGGTGCTCTAAATTTTAAGTCTCAATGAAATTCTTTTGTAGTCAGTGTAACCCATGTTAGATCTCCTAATATTATTTATTAAATTAAAGAAAGCAATAAAAATTGCAGAGCTACGGTACCTTAACAGGTATTTCTGCAATTTTATAAAACTATAACTTTGATGTTCTATGTGTAAAGTAGGATACTGTTATGAAGAAGTTTTGGTAGGTGGTAGACTGCCGCCCGGAAAGTACCACTGGCACACCAAAATTTACCGCACAGCAATTTATTGTGTTTTAGAAGAAGAGTGTGGTTACCCGAGATCACTAATTACGGGACGACCTGTGCCAACGCATCGGTTTGCGATCTCAGGTAAGGACTAAGATACTGCCTGAAATTGCATATGGATATAGAATCCTATTGAACTGTTGACTATAGATTGACAGACTTCCTTAAACGTAATAGTAGTATTGAATCGTCTTTTTAGATCTTTTTATGTTATGTTTGTACATACAACTTTGTAGTTGCAAGGTTGTTTTTTACGTTTTCACGCATCTTACACAAATACAATACCCTTCAGCCTATTATTTCTACTTAAACATAATCTAAATGGGTTATAAAACGTGACATGGTTTTTTAGTAGCTTCGAGAAAGTTAGCAGAGTTATTATGACATAAAAAGTTAACTAACCGAAAAAAGCTTTTTCTTTATCCATAAAATATTTAAAGCATTTCACGTGTGAGCGTGAAAATATGGAAACCCATAAAGTCAAGCCGCCATCATTTGTCGGTTCGATTTACAGAGTGTGCAATATAAAAATTCTGATAAGGTAAAAAATGTTTGTCAGGTGCGGTGCAGTTGCTAGCACTTTAAGCGTGCTCGATAAAAAACTAGCTTGGAATTTGTAAACGGTTTGAAGATTTGCTTTTAATTTGAAATGTTCTTTATTTATTAAGCTAAATTATAACATACAATCCACGACTTGGACGTAATTGTTAGGTGTAAATATAATTTATATGTAAGGCACCGCCATTCCGTCAGGAATTTATAGAACAAAATATTAATTCATACCTATGCGTAACATTTGTTTTCATTAAATTCAAAAATTCAAAATTCATTTATTTCGGCAAGTTTTAAGCTTACATACATACATATAGAGATAGTTACAAGAATATATTAAAAACATTGCACGAAAATGGACGCACTCAGCATGAGGCCATGGCAAAAAACCAGCAGCCGCTGATTTTCAGGGCGACCAGCTCTTGGTGGATAGTTCGGGCTATTAATTATCTGTTTTTAAACATGTATTTATACTGTACAGTACCTACTAGATATTTTTAATTGACTTTTTTGTTTTGTTCACTGCAATCCATGAACGAGTGAATGAGATCATAATTCTAAAACGTTGCTACTTCTAAGGATTATGATGATTGCCTCGTATTTAGTGAACTCCGTCAACCACTTTCTTTCTTCGTTTCTCACGTTTCTTCCGAAACAATAAATTGCTTCACATTAGAATTGGGTGTGACGGTGGTACTAGTCCGCGCGATGCACCTACCAGTATTCTTCTAAAAACAAGTAGATTCTCATATTTTTTTAATAAAATTTCCGCTCCTTTATTGAAACGGCGTACGACAGTGCGTTTCATAAAGCGGCATGCGAATGAAACTTTTAAAAGAATCATATTTTCATTTCTGTTTCTTTGTAGAGAGCACAATAGAAGTAGCAATAACCCGCGCGTTGGCCGAGGCGAGTAAGCAAGAGATTCGCGGCAAGGAAATGACGCCGTTTCTATTGTCAGCTGTTTCTCAAGCTACGGCTGGCGCTTCGCTCAATACTAGTATCCTTTTGAAAGAACATTTAATAAAAGCACAAAAGTCTTTTATGCACCATCATCACCTTTGTAGCCTGGCGGGAGAAATAAGGTCGTATAGTTGACGAAATATAATTTGCATCGATTAATAATAAAATGCTTAATTTTCGATTGTAATAGGATAAAGCGAACGAGGTTTCTTAGAAACGCACGTGCCCGTATATCATACAAGGAATACACCGTCCAAGTTTCAAGTCTCTACGATCAGCGGTTTAGGCTGTGCGTTGGTCCGTCAGTCACTAGTTCAGGACAAAGGATTTTATATATATAGATAGATTATATTGTGCAAACAAAAACCGCATTTCTCGGTTCATCTCTAGTCTAGTTTCTATCCATAAATTGTATTACATAAGTATATATTTCTGTGTACCAAAATCGTTAAATAAATAAATAAAAAGGTACTAAGTTTGTTGAATAAGGGAAGGGAATTCTGAGAAAAGAGGATTATGTTATAAATATTAAAGAAGGATCTAACTGATTGGATATCCGAAGTTTTCTTAAGGTGTGTGTATTTCAAAGGAAGATCCTATTAGCGCCTTTCATCGGAAGAAGCATGCAAGGTAATCACTAGCAAATTGATGGCTTCGTCGGCTTCAGGGACTTATTTAAGAGTTCCCTACTATAAATAAGTAAGCTGTGTACTGCATGTCTATCTGTTCCCAATTTTCCCTAATGAATACTGGCTTTATATACATTTTTATACAGAGAAGTAACAAACGAGTTTGCAGGCCACCTGGTGTTCAGTGGTCTCTAAAGCCTATAAGCATCCATATTTAAGCTCAGGCGTACTGCCTATTTGAGGTCTAACAATAATTCTACTACTTCTAAGTGGCCCCATGTAACGCATAGACTTATGTCTATATTATGACTATATTCAACTTTAGGCAGCACCGAAGGTCTACCTGACTGGCCTCTTGGTCTAGTGGTTAGCGAACCTAACTAATTAAGCGGGAGGTCGTGGGTTTGATTCCCACCCAGGACAAATGTTTGTATGATGTGCATGAATATTTGTTCTGGCCAGTGAAACATAATGTACTATACTTAATACTTAAGACTGCCGTTTTATTTACTTTTTTTGTTATTTATATAAAACAAAACAAAATTTATTTAATATTTTATATATGTATATATAATGTGTACATTTATTGCTTAGCTACAATACCAAAAATGTTGTCTCGGTTTCGCTGATTGACTTTCCCTCATTGGTTATGTTTAATGTTTGTCCGCGTGATCTTGTAGTAGCATTGTTTTTGAAATTCATGGCTTTTATTGTTGCAACTTTTTTCGTTGCTTAAACCCGATGTGATAAACGATCATAATATAATGAGGAAAGTTAATCACATTTAATTGTAAACAATTAACATGACCATTAGAAATATTTTGTTACAATCTTGACCCATTCATTCGAAGTAAATATAGCAGTAAATTAAGCGTGTAGAAACTTAAAAGGTCCTAAAATGATACTAGTTCCGCTAATTGCCACAATTTCTTTCTTTAACGACTGCCAGACGTCGCCCTAATAAAGAATAACGCAAAAGTCGGTGCCGATATTGCTGTCGAATTTCAAAAACTGAAGAATGTTAACAATTTCGGGAGCTCCAGCGCTTCTAATATCGGAGTATCGAGGAGTGAAGGAAAATGCTCGCCAAATTCTTCGAGAAAATTTCATACAACGTGCGATGCGCGAGGCGAGCAAACGTACGACAATAGAATTACTTTTGGGGACGAAAATGGCGACGTCCTGGTCATAGGAGGGGCAAATGTAGACAGAACATACAGATTAACTGAGGGAACACTGAAGGTGAGTGGACACTTATTGAATTTACACCGTCCGTTTTAGTCTAGTGAGCGAATTTAGCGAGAGTAGTAAATTTGTTGTGATAAAGACAGTCTGTAAATATAAACTAAAAACACGCTCTCTCGTCTGTCGCTTTCCAGAAAATTAATAAGTCGTTAATCCTGATAATTGAATTATTGTATTGTAATGTGAAGATAAATAAATACCTTGGGACAACTCACACACGATCATCTGATCCCAAATTAGGCAACTAGGCCTGTGCTATGATAACCAGACAACTTATAAACATACATAAATATTTTTTTTTGTAAATGCATACTTATGTATACAGGTAACAAGAATATGACAACATGTAAATTGCATCCGTGCTTCAAATATAAGGTGACCATGCTAGTCCTCATGAGGAGGAATGTACTTGCGATCTTAAATAGGACTGCAGTATTGTCTGAAGTTGAATATAACACTAGGCTGCTACTCATTCGCCAATTCCTTTTTATAAAAGCTGTATACCTATTTTATTACGAAACTTAAGCCTTAATTCTTCTCTTAGAGAAGATCTGTGCCCAATAATGGAACAGCAATAGGGTATTAATTTACAAGTTTATTTAATAAGGCTGTTTAGTTATTCTATTAAACTGTTCTATATTACAATCATTTCGTTTTTTAACTAAACGTTCCTCAGAGCTAGCTGCATCAAGCTTTTAAGGGTTAAAAGAGGTATTTAATTACCTTACTCCGTGTCTTCTTTCTTAATTAAGATTTTGCAAGTTCTTTGTTGGTTCTCAAGGAACGTTAAAAGGTTCCCAGGCAACTTAGTTAAAAACAAACTTAGCTTGTACAGGAGCGCCACTTTCCATAGTATTGAAGAAACACGTTGAAGAGCTTTGTTATACAAAAATTAGAAAATAAAATGTTAGGAAAATAAAAATAAAATTACATAGTGAAAGATAATATTAAAATTGTATTGTAGAATTATATAAAAATTTTATAGCATTTAGTCACTGTGTGTCATTACTATTTACCTACTAATAACCTTAATTTGTAACTGTTTGTTTTCCTAAATATATAAAAATGAATATACCTATCTATATGTAAAAAAATGATAATTAATACTGTGTCCTATATTTGTAAGTGTAAATAGTCATTACAGTCTTACAATTTAACTAGACAGTATCGTTTTTTCGTGTATAAATTAATAATTTTATTAAGATTTTATTGCTTCGAAACAAATTATTTATTATAACAAACGCTGATTTATTGTATATGAAAATAAAATTTCCCTATTCTTGTTTGACCAGACATTTAAAGATTATACAAATTAAAAATGAACAACAGCGCTTAACACTGCAATTCTCACATAAATCGACCATTGAAACTTATACAATGTAAGATCATGTGAAGAGTCATTTCAATTATATACTCGTGTTTAAGGATAAAATTTTATGGTTAGTAATTACACTTCTAATTAGACTTTACAGTGTGTACATTCTAATTATAAGTGTAATTAATACGGTGTGTTAGCTACAACTAATTTTTGTTACATATACATACTAGTGTCTTTGACATATACATAATTAAAATTTGTAATTATTTCATTCCAATTCCATATACATATGTACGTGAAAACGTTGCTACGCCGTGCATATGGCTTTATACTATTTTAATCACCAAACCGTAGACATTGTACACATCTCAGACGTCTAGTCGCTGCGTCGTTTGTAGACATCGTAGACTGTCGGGAGAGTAGAACACGTAGCAATGCGCGAATCATCCATTTGGCTGGCTGCAAAGTTTTTTACGTCCTAATTCCAAGTAAATATGAATATTTGAAGTGGCTTACATTCATAGTAGCCTAGTATTCACCACCGAGCACACAAGAATCAGTTGTACGAGTATGGTATTAATAAGCCCCGAGCACTTCTAGTGTTATATAACAACAGCAGTTAGCATAGTTTAATTCATGGCAGCGTGGTGTCTTATTACTTATATGAATTATTTGCTTTATATGAATGATTTAAGGCAAAATAATAAACTTATAATAATTTATTAAATACATTAAAATCTTATGGTATTTCAGTCCGAAAGGTATAATAAATTAAAAAATTCGCACTCTAAAAATGGGGGCAATCAAGTCTCTAGAAACAGGAACGCACTTATATAAGTCTTCGGATAGATCTTTCAGTACAAGTTGATCTTAATCGTAAAAAAATTAAAATAAATTGTTTATATACATAATTAATGTCATCAACGACCTGCTACTAATATTTGTTCGTCAATAATGGAGCCTAATTGGAGGCTGTTTCGCTCCGGCGAGCCGCTTGTCTGCTTCTCAAAGATCGTTAGAGGGTTCGCCTCAAACAACTCAGTTGACGACCAAACATAGCAAGTCTTAGCAAGGAACACAACTATCGTAACTAGTGCGTGTTTCGAGTAATAAAACGGACTAAACTCTGGCAGCATTTCAAAAGTTTTGCGCTAAAAGAGGTGTCATATGGTTTAACATAAAAACATATAAGATACCTTTTTAAATAGGTATACCATTTTTAAATATGTAATACATTAACCATTAATAGACAGTACTATATTGTTAATGCTGCTTGTTCTGCTGTGAGAAGACAGAATTCAAATTACTTAGTGGTTGAGTTTCGTCGAGGTGATTTTTGTGTTCCGTTTGGTGTTAGTAAGATGTATGCGTTAATACTTTGATAATTGACATTGAACGATACGATACAACTGTACGTATGTAAGTACTTGTGAGTTTGGGCAATAAACGACCCCATTGATTGGAAGACAACAGTGCCGGCGTGCTTGTTTACTATCCAAAGAGCGTTGGACGGTTTGTACTTAAACAACTTAGTCGAACGAGCGAACTTTATATGTGATTGGTCACACATTGTATTCTATCAGGGATTATAGGCGTTTTGAATACTATTATCCTAAAACGTCCCCCACTAAGTAAAAAATGCGTACGAGAAAACCTTTAATCTATGTAAAATATTAATTTATTTCAATCTATGCAAAATATAATATGATATGGATGTCAAATATATTCTTTAAAGATAAATAAATATACCCAAAGAATAACAAGCAGTAATATTTTTATTTATAGTTATTTTTACAGTAGGTAGTAGGTATGTTAAATTAGACTAAATAAAAAATGTTAAATTTTAACAAACATTTTATTTTTAATGCATTTATTATGATAATATTAGCTTTCAGTCGCCTAGTGCGTACCTTCGGAAAGTTGTAACAACTCTACGTTTAGAATTAAATTGAAACACACATTATACGTAATGATACAACAATAGATTACATGAAATGAATAATAAGAGCAGAGAACAGTTACCAAATGTACACTTAATTTCAGAATATTACTTTAAAAGTTTCAGTAACATTGATATATTTTTTATTAAAATTATTTTTGTTGTATTGTCAATTATTACAGAAATACGAACACGTTCATACATGAACATTGAAATATTACATAATTTCTTTTTTTTTATAACAAGAATATAAATGTCTCCCGAAATGCAGTTACTTAAAGTAGATGACTCTGGAAGCTTCGTAAGTGCAATTACGAATTGTTTCATGAAAATATTCTTGAGACCCAAGAGAACAAACCGGCTCTAACTTTAATGAAGTTGTAGGACTGTACATAAGCTTGGGATACTATTCGTTCTGGAAGTAGACGTATGCAGAAACCTTCAATTAACATAACATTGCTTTAATCGTTAGTACATAATACAACGGGTATTATAATATTAATATTTTATCCGTTATATTATGTACCTACTTAAAAGTAATATATTTCAAACGGTACGTAAGTCACAATATTGTAGGAACATACATACATTGAAATTGAGGTGAGACAGAAAAAAAATATCCTATTCCATATAAATTGCTGTGATATGATTTTTACGCAGTAATGAAGTAAAAGCAAAATTAATTAGGGAGCGGAATTAAAAAAAAAAATCTATTAATTGAAAAAACAGAACTTTAAGAGTCTTGTTTCATAGGTATGCTGCATTTCAGAAAAAAACACACATTTCCTAAATACCTATGACCCAATATCCGGAGATAATTTATCAGTGATACATAAATTAACAATGTTTCAATGTTTTATACTATTACTAAAGTGCAAACATTCAATTATTATTATAGATCTATATTCGAAGTTGTTCAAAACATATCCCGAAACTTCTCTATTATACTTTATTATATGTTAAGCTAAGGGCTAAAAAATACAACACCAACACTATTTTCCTATTTCTGAAACATGTATTTACCAATCGTATCCCTTTAGCCCTGAAGGCGATTTGAGGAAATGTAGTACTTAAGCATAGCCTAAATCCAATATTACTGAATTTTATTACTTCTATCCTGACATAAACTAAAAGCTCTTATTGTAATTCTAATATAATAATAGCAAATATTTTTTGTAATATATCTCAGTTACACATTTATAAAACTGTTACTTTTTTGTAATTTTCTGTTAGCAACCATTAAATGTCTGCACTCTAGAAAACATTTTAGAGATAGAGAGATGCAGTTACACTGAA
>DWNH01001902.1:0-10588 GCA_018249895.1 Tiana niger | reverse complement strand
CTTTTCGACCCCACTAAACCCCTTTTAAGTAACATGACTTTTAACTTTGTGACCCATCTTTGCTTTAAAAAGCTGCAGGTTACAAGATTTAAGTCTGCCAAAGCGTTGATCTATACGCTGGGATTAAACTATATTGCATATTTACTTAAATTCAATTTGGTTAAAAGTAAAAAATATGGAATAGATATTAATATAAATTATGTAATAGATATTAAAATAAATAAGGTTCGCATTAAAGCCTTACTGGCTTGTTTGTATTTATTGTGACAAACATACGCTATCATATTTACCTATTGTATAACTTAAGAGATATAAAGCTTTGTTATTAAGCTTTTTGTGTTATAATAATTTTAGATTTCATTCCACGAGATAACATGCCGTTAAACGATAATAGTGGTAAGCGATTCTTAGCTAATAATACAAGTCAATTTATTTTATTATAGATATGGCATATTAAACAATACGTTTTTAGCTTGATTATGGCTCTGATAAAGCGATGCTTTAACCAAGAAAATAGAAGTTTTAAGAGCATAATTCAAGATGGTTCTACTTCCACGTACCGCAGGAGTCTATGAATGAAATAAATAAAGAATTATTTTATTACAAACATTATTTTATTGAAATACAAACAATTGCTCTGTGAAGCCTTAACAAGATTGCTTTGGCATTGTACACTTAAGAGCAATCTAAGGTATTGAGAGATAATAAGATTTCTTGCGGAGATTATTTTGAGGGAGGGTCAAACAAACTTCTGTAAAGATGTCCCAGGTTTAATGTCATTATGAGGAACAAAGGATCCTTCGAGTGGCGGAAATTTTATTCACCGTCACGCCCACACTAATTACGTTTCATTTTGCTTGCCTCATTTTATTGTTTAGTGAATAACTAATGTTTTCGTTAGCCATTGTTCCTTTCATTTTTCGTAAGACAAAGTTTAGGACAGCTAGTCATTATGAAACAGAGATAAGATTATCGTCATACTGAATAGATATAAATTCAAGTAAATCAATAAAAACAAAACAATATTATGTAACAAATGTTATACCTATCTTATCTTAAAAATAAAAAAAAGTGTGGATGTCTTTGATATTAATTTATAATAATAATTTAATTATCACTTGTTTTTCGGTGAAGCAAAACAACATGGGGAAAACTGCATGCCTGAGAATTTTCTATAACGTTTTCAAAAAGGAAGAGAAGTTCACCAACCCGTATTTGGCCAGCCTGGTGGACTATGAGGACACCCGTGCCTAGCAGTGGGACGATGATGGGTTGATCATGTCTGCGATATTAAAAATAAACCAAATAATTACTTATATGGAATAGCCTATTGATTATTGAAGTTAAAGCTTTTGTTGTTATTCTTTCATAAATCCTTACTATAGATTTGATATTAAATAGAATTCGTAAAAGGCAGTCAAAGATACAAAAAGTTACTTTCTTAGTAATAAATAAAAACAGTTTTGTAATAAATAAGGTCACTAACAAAATTCTGCCAATATACCAACGAGGGGCGAGAATATAAGCAATAAGAGACAGCCGCGTAAGTCCCACTTAAGCCCTTTGGTCGGCGCACGCATCTACCCGCATTACTTCTAATTGTGATTTAATGGCCTTCCCTAGATCCGTTTAACCTTAAAAATGGGACGTTGTTTTATGAAAAAAATATGTTTCATTCAACTAGATATTTTTAATTAGACTTCATCTATAAAAAATATCTAAAAATATAATACAGTGAATGTATGTATTAAAATACATACAGCCACCCATACACCATCCTAAAAACAGCCAGAAAAGTTTCCTAGAACCTTAAAACGTGGAGATCTAGTGAAAACTCGATTTTCAAAAATCGATGTTAAACCAATAACTTCCCTATATTTGAAAAATTTCAATTTTCTTAGCGGGAAGTAAAAATATAGTAGCCAAACGTAGGATGTTCTTCCTATTGAAATCAGTAAAAACGAATCAAATAAGATGATTTATTAAAAATACTTTTAACAATACACCCAGACACAGAACAAATGTTCGTGCTCATCACACAAACATTTGTTCGAAGTGGGGATCGAACCACAATCTCCCATTTAGCAGTCAGGTTCGCTAACCACTAGACCAAGAGGCCAGTCAAAAAAAAACTGTGACGTAAATTATGTGATGACCGTTGTATATTGATTAATCGACTGACTGAATTTCATACTTGAGTAAGGAATTGCCTATATGTAATCTCATTAATATCATATTAGTGAATTCATTAAGAAAATTAAGCAAAATTTTATAATAAGTTTGCTTTAATATTTGATACGGATTAAATTATTTCATAAATTAATTAGGTAGTTAATTTAAGCGCTTTTATTATGGCTACAAAAATATTATCCAAAACTTATAAAGTATAATGAATATTAGGTAAATTAATATTTTTGTTAGTTACGGTAGGTGTCGTAAAATTATAATTGGACTTGAAAGATCATTAATACAAGGGGCGATTTACATTAAACTGAAATACAAAAAGAGTATCAGAGTAAAATTTAAGCTCTAAAAAACATAACGAAAGATAATGACGAACCGACTACAAAAGAGGAGGAGGGTACGGCAGTAAAAACAAAGGGTGGAATAATTATGACGACTGTTGAAAGTATTTGGGCGGAAGGTAAATGCGCGTATGCGCCCGATCTTACTAATTATTCCCGTATTATTACACGAGGAGGGAAAATGAATATAAATGTAGTATAAGCAATGTGTAATTGTAATATTGTTTCTTTTCACTCGACTGCCCGAGAAAGTAGGTTTTTTTTGAGTTTACCTATGGTATATACATATTAACAACATTTAGAGGATTGGATATGAGACCTTCTTGAATTAAATTTTTTATGGAAGTTCAATTATCCACTGTAAAGAGATTATTTGTAAATTATGAAGCTATTTAAATCGATTTTATGATGAACTGTTCATTACATGATATTCTCATTACAACCATTTTATGGTTTCCGGAAGATGAAAACGGAACCCTATTACAAAGACTTCTGTGTCTGTCGGTCCGTACGTCCGTCAGTCTATTAAGCGGTGCTTTTTAAAGATGAAATCGGTAAATGGTTAATATTTAAAATGTTCACAAAATATGTTTCTCTAATAACAAACATCAAAAATAAAAACTAAAATTAAGGCAAGCCCCGTACTATATACAATTTCTTTTTAGATATTTTTTGTTTTTGTCGTATCGTTAAAACAGAGCAGCGTAAAAGGATTAAACCTTGTATCTGTACAGAGCAAAATCTGTATAACAACAAATGATAAAAACCACTCAAATGTAAGTCGGAATCGCATAGTAACTATTCACACGACCGCGTAAACATAGGTTTCTACATTAAAACGTTTAAATAAATAAATATCTTGGGACAACTCCCACACTATAATCTGATCCCAAATTAGGCAGAGCCTGTGCTATGGTAACCAGACAACTGATAAACATACATAAATATTTTTAAATACACACTTAAATAGATAATTTTTTTTACACCCAGACACAGAAAACAGATTCGTGCTCATCCCACAAACATTTGTTCTAGGTGGGGATCGAACCACAATCTCCCGTTTAGCAGTCAGATTCGTTAACTACACCACGAGGCCAGTTACATTGAATGTGGTCTCCAATGTAATATCTCTCCACTGTAATAACAAATAATAAAAATATAAAGTGAAATATTTATGAATGTGACCATACAAGCAATGTAGCTGCGCCTGCTGCATCACAATTGCAATACGTACATTTTCGCTAATTACTGACACCAGAGCGACTCTCTTATATAATTTGTATTCACGATTCTTATTCTAAAATTATCTGTGTTAAATCCTTCTCGAAATGTTTTTATCCGTAGTTTTGCTACTAAGTCTAAATTATTTGCTTAAAAGCTTAGGTAATTCCTTTTAAGAATTAACAAGAAACAGCTCATGCCTAGGTCTTTTGTTTATAAACTTTTGTAATTAAATAATTATCTTAATAGATGTAATCCTATGTATTTATACTTAAATAATGAAATATGTTACTGAAATATGTTATTACTAAATATTGTGCTAAATATTGGAAAACTATGTGTTTTCTATGGTTCAGAAAACTGATTTACTTACCTTTTTCAGGATAGCGTGCTATTGATTTTTCTTATCTGCATTCTTTTGATGTAAGAAGGTGTATCTGAACACTACGTCTAATAAATAATGGAGCAGTTTACACTACTGTACTCATATATTATGTACGTGTTTGCTAGGGATGTTCTTAGAATAAAATCAAAGACAGGATATACATACATAGTTACCATACATCTAATGTGTTAGCAAAACTAACCTATAAAGGCACTACCAACATAAACTAATGAATCGTTAAATATATTATGTATCTGTATTTAGTAACCGCACTTTTTTCATCTAAAAAAAAAACTGATCTGAACTATGTTTAATCAATCAATGAGTTTCAACGACGTTAAACTCTTTTTTTGGAAGGTAGAGAAGGTAGGTTTAGAGGATAGACAACCATATCCATAAAAGAAGATAAGTTGAAAAGTGTATTTAAAGTACGGTCTAGCGCACGTCACTAGTGTCTTGTATCTACCTATAATAGTAGTTGGAGGTCTGCGCACTTTACCGGTCTTGCTTCTCAAATGTTATAATATCAGCATATCTGTGAAGTAACACAAAGGAATATATTTTTGCTGCTTTGTGCGAACCTCGACCCACGGAAATTCGATTCTGGCCCCGAATACTCCTTTATATGTACGTCGACGACAGATAAAAGAAAAAAATATCATGGTATCTTATTTTTACAATGGAAATATGCATATTTTCTTTCTTCGTACAGCAAAAAGAAAATTGTACACAAAAGTATTAAAAGTTACAAAATAACTTATTTCATACAATTTGACTAATCCCATTATAGTTCCTTAAAGGTAATTAAAAAAAGTCTATAGCCTTCCCCCGATTTAAAATAATCTTTTCATCAAATTTCGTTATAATTGGCCCTGCGGCAAGGCCGTGACAAAATAACAGATAGACAGAGTAACTTTGCTTTAATGTTAATTTTTCTTAATACAATAAACAGTAACCAATAAACAGATAACTTTTACAAATAATTACTTTCTTTTACTTGCTAAGCACATTTTTTAATGATGAACTATTTACCTACATTATGCCGATATAACGTCATTATAATTTAAAAATACTCTAAATCGATTGCACAGTTATTTTTTTAATATAAATGACAGCACAAATTGCACTCTTGTCTGTAAAAAATTCAAAGTATCCACATGTTCTACTACTACTTAGTCCTACTAATATAATAAATGCGAATTTTCATAAATTTAGATGTTTGGATTTTAGAGGTTTAGATGTTTGTTACTCAATCATGTAAAAGCAGCTGCACTAATATGGATAAAATTTAGTACATAGATCGTAGATAACCTGGATTAACATATGTTGGTATAGAATACTTCTCACTTCGGTATATGCCATAGACAGAATACACAAAATATTTCAAAGTGATCCTAAACCTATTATTTCCCTCAAACCATACCTAATAATTATACGCGTGTTGTGTTTATCGGTATGAGTACAACCTGTAATAATAAATTTACTTTTCCATGTAGGCGTGTTTCGTTTCAGGGAAGAATCCAATTACGATAACGTTATGTCCCGCATGAAAGTGTCGCATTTATGGTAAAATATTAATGTATTTCAATTTGGGAAGGCTGCTACAGACCTCCATAAATATCAGTAGCGCTGGGACCTAGTGGGGACGTAAATACTTCGACTAAAATTGAATGTTATTATCTTAGAACATGTACAATTTCTTTGATGTCAAGTCGAAACGCTAAAACGGTTCAACGGCGGTAATGTTGTTTCAACGTCTAAGATGTTCGTACTTTTTGCGTTCGCTGCTTTAATTTAATTTGAGTTGCGTTAAACATTCCGGTCGAATGTTACATTACCGTATTTCCATTACTTACTAAGTTAGTCTTATAATCGTATATATGGGTATTTTTTTCATCGGCTATATGTACCATATGTATATATACCTATATGATATAAGTTATCATTATCATCGGAGAGTTTTGATACTCATATCCCATCAAGATGAGTCGCACACCACTGGAAAGCCCTTGTTAAGTGTACTAAAAATACGAAGAGGGCAAGTCCGAAATAGTTGTATGTATAATAGTTGTAAAAATAAATAGTTTTCAAGGAAAAATTATCCTGATGGGACAGCAAAGATCGGTCGCAGAGACTAGCATCATGGTTATTCTACCATTGGTTATTCTACACAAAAATACTTTGCCAACGATGCATCATAAATTTCGATTGGTGCCGGTACCAGATTGCATATATTTTTCTCCATCATCCTTTGTTAACATTTATAAAACTAGAGGACATACTCATTAAAGTATGCTAGATTTAATGTGAATAGATGGAGACTAAATGTACTAAGCACAAAATAATAATTAAAGGTCAATGAATGAATGCGAAAAGCTCAGAATACACTCTCGTTAACGTTCTTGAAATGTAGGCAATCGATGCGTACAATTCATTTCATTTCTTTGGTCTACGTATACCCTGAGCCCTATGTCCAATTTAATTACAAATTAAATGAAATTTTATGATGGTTGGTACATTTTTGCACAACAAAAGGCCGTATGTGACACTCTAATACATTTTAACGCAATTACGCGTGACCTAATGAACTGATGAAATAGCAGTGTAGCGATATAAATCACTTTTCAAATTGAATAATCTAATCAGTTTACTACTTTTCCGTGCAAATAAATCTGGTTGAGTTTGCAATGCCATTAATTTAATTACACTCAGTAAAGCCAGAATAAAAATAATTCGTTCGAGACAAGAGAACAGTTATAGGTCGGGCGAATAGTATTTGGCAACAACTCTATATTAAGATTGGTCTTCTAAGGCGTCGGCGATGTGCTGGCGAGCTGCGTACACTAGAAACGCCTTAAGAAGAAGTTAAAGACAGATTTATAGGTTCAGATGCTGTAAACAAGCGCAACGCTGGACGACCCGACGCTTTCAACAAAACAAGTCCGTAGTAGCCGACTTTGGTCATTTAAATTTTGTATTTGATTAACTGCTAGTCGATATTGCTTTGGTGGCATTGGGATTGTGTGGATATAACGTTTAGCATTTTTGTACTAAGTGAACTAAAAATGTTTTTTTTTAAATAAAAGTAGCAAACGAGCGTGCAGGCCACCTGGTGTTAAGTTCCTGCAACACATGGATATCCACTTGCAATTTCAGGCAAGGTACTGCGGGGAAGTACCCCCGCCACACCCAATTCTACCGTTAAGCAATTGATTGTGTTTCGAAAGAAAGGTGTGGTTGACAGAGTTCACTAAATACGAAGCTATCATGTTAATCCTTGGAAGTAGCAACGCATCTATTTATGATCTCAGGTACGATTAAGGTACTGCCTGAGGTTGCAGTTGTATGTCCATGGGTTGCAGTGACCATATAACGCCAGGAGGCCTACATGCCTTTTTCTACTTTTATGCAAAAAAAAGGAAACTTTGTATATACTTATTTTTTGTTCCATTGTAAATGTTTTTCAATATAATGCAATTATATGCAAAAAATTATGCAATAACTATATCAAAGTATAATGATAGGCAGAATTTATAGGTTTCTACGAACCACGATTCACAACAACTTCTAACTAGCAGAGAGCGGAGCACAGAAATGATTCCTTTTCATTCGCTTTTCACCCTCTTGGTGGTCTTATAAAGAAAACAAGAAACTGGTTATAGCACTACGACTACCTATATGGCTTCTATATACCTAATACTCAGTTGTGTTGTAATACCATTTACGTACTACATCTGTGTAGCGAACAATGTAGTTATATTTCATTTTAAAGGGGTGCCGAGAGTTTTTTTCCGCCGGCTTTTTTTTCCCTGGCAACAATAGCCAGCAGTGTGCCTAAGGCTGATGAACAGATTAAATAAATTGATTTTCGTTAAGTGTATGTAAACATCTTGTAACAAATAAAACAATTCTACGTCGAAGCAATTTATTTTGTTTGTTTAAGAATGGTGTGCTTGCCGGAGTTCACTAAATACGAAGCAATCTTAGTCGTAGGTATGTACATAGGTATTTACGGGCGCAGGTAGGACTAAGCTAATGTCTGAGGTTGCGTTTGTAAGTACATTGGTTGCAGTCACCTCTTAACACCAGGTGGCCTGCATGGTCGTTTGCTTATATTCATTAACAAAAAACATTTCATTTTATCTGCCACTTAGGAATTTACCAGAAAGTTACCGGTTCTACTTGAACCTATAATATTACTACTATATATTATGTATATATTATATATTATAATGAGCAGTGATAGCCTAGTGGTTGAATTTCGGCTAACCATTTCGGTAGGTCCGGGTTCGATCCCCGCACGCACCTCTAATTTTTCGATATTATGTGCGTATTATACGATAATTATCACTTGCTCTTCGGTGAAGGAAAACATCGTGATGAAACCTGCATGCCTCTAAGAGTTAAAAACAAAAAAAATCTCGGAAGGCATGTGTAGGCCACCCCAACCCGCACTTGGCTAGCGTGGTGGACTGTGACCTAAATCCTTCTCATTCGAGAGGAGACCCGTGCCCTGCAGTGGGACTATGGTGGGTTGATGATGATGATATTCTGTATGTATGGATGTTATATCGTAATGTGATATAAATAAAGCGAGAGTTTATTGCCAATTCATGATTAGTTTTTAAAAAAGAAATAAACCCCTACAATGTACAGTTCTACGAAGAGCATAGATATTCAATTAGTTGGAAATGATTTCCAAGAAAATAAAACCCTCTATTTATTAATACAAAGTACTAATATTACGAAACTAACATTTTATATAAATCATGTTTTCTTTACGTGCAGTAAAACTCTAAGTAGGCTGTGTCTGTACATTGAATATTTAAAAAAAAAACTCAATTTAATAGTCTTAGTAACTGATTTAGAGACTATGTCTCTATGTGATTTTGTATCTGTTAGAACATTAGGCGAAAACCACTTAATATATATACACATAATATAAAGGAATAAGCTACCTTTTACCACTGTACTGTGACATGGCACTTTAGGGAATACTTGCATGGCATCTCTTTTAGTGTTGCTTATACCCAAAGAAGCCCATTTACCAATAGGAACATGTCTGCTTGCAGGGTAGGTAATTTAAATTAAATGATAGCCTGTGTTCATAACGGATGTTTTTCGATGTCCACTGACGGACTAAGCTACACGCAGAAGCCGGATACGGTAAAATATAATTCTATCTTCTAAATCCAGATTTCTTGAAAACGAATAACACGTAGCCTCCGTATGCTTAGAAGTAAGAGGCTTACGATGATTACATATCCGCAAAAGCTGTTTTAACAATAAACATGGCTGGATACAACGTAGAACTAAACCCTTAGCGTATCCACCGTGATCCTGAAGCGCTTTCCTTATTCCATATCGGTACAACAACATTGTGTCGTTTAAATTGAATTGCAAAATGATTTATGCCAACAATCTCTGGCGATACTCTCGTTTCTTTACACACTCGAACGCTCCAAACGAAAATAATAAATAAATTGTTCGTGAGAAAATTGATCGTGGTTCTTTTATTTACGAGGGGAGTATCGCCAGTCAGTTCCGTTGTTTCGTTCTTTACCGCGTATGTTCGACTTTTATTAATTGCTTTCACGCTTAAATTCAATATTGTTGCCGCAATGCAAAAGCTTCCCAGCAATATTTTAATATTAATGATTCTTTAGAAAGAATCGATTGCGATGTGGCTTTCATTTCGTCGTAACTTAAAAGTACTTTCGATACAAAACTCATTAGCGTTCGGAAATCAAAGGAAGAGAAAGAATCAAAGAGGATAGAAATTATTTTCTTTTGCTTTGCTGAAGCGTAGTTTTTTTCGCAATTCAAATAAAAAAACTTGTGCGTTCATGATAAAGATTTTAATTTATGGCCGCACATTTTTACGACTTTTTATTTTATTAGTGCGGCTTTTGTTAATGAGCCGGTAGTATATATCTTTTTATTGAATTTATATTTTTTGGCTTTTTAAGTGGTGGACACAGATAATCAAGCATTTAATATTAGGTACCATTATTTTTCCCTGCGGAAATGGGTCTTTTCTTAGATATTAAAGGGGTTTAGGCTATAATTGCGTGGTAGAGCTGGCAAAATATAAACACAGATTCCTTACAAATTAGAAAAGTTATTATTGATTTGTTATGCCGAAGAAGAAGAAGAATAACTACTTTCGTGCATACAATATTATACAGACGGTTTCTTTAAATTGCATTTTTTGACGACATGAGTACGTGGTACTGATTTCCTGATGACCTCTCAAGGGTTTTCAAGGAGTTTTAAGAGAACTTAATATAGATGATTGTTCTAATATTATGTTCACCTAAAATATAAGCATGTTGTAGTAATAGAAAAAAAATAGTTATAAGCTGATAAAGATAAAGGGATGGCCTCGTGGTGTAGTGGTTAGCGAACCTGACTGCTAAACGTGAGGTCGTGGGTTCGATCCCCACCCAGAACAAAT